>CM031923.1:7390209-7490209 GCA_018703695.1 Prunus fruticosa
TTGAACCATCAATGGGCCTCGTGAATACTCGTAACCATCCATACCACAACCCGCTCAGCAAGCCCCAGGCGTTCGCGTGGCTTGGGCCCACTTAAGCTTGTAGCGTGGCGTGTTGCTTATTTGCTTGGCGTGGCATGTGTGCAAGCGCATATGACGAACTTTCGCGTGCCCAAATCAGGTTTCTTCTCGATAAGGTATAGCATTGGGCTGAGATTATATTTGGGCCTAGCCTTGGATTTTTTAGGCCTCAACAAAAGTCACTAGTAAATTGGCAAGACTTTTGCTATTAACAATTAGCCTTAAAAGTATGGAAAAGTCATTTATTTAATAAGCTTTTTAAAAGTCATTAACTTTTTGGATACTACCAAACTTTTAAAGACTTTTTAAAAGTCATAATTGAATACCACCAAACTTTTAAATACTTTTAACTAGGGGTGGGCATGTAAACCGCAAAACCGAACAACTGAGTTAAACCGGGCCGTAAAAAACCGGAAAAAATTGAGTTGACCAAAAAAGTCAACAACCGTTGAAAAAACCCGAACCGGACCGATTCAGACCGGTTACAATTCCGATTTTGTTCACCTAAAAATCGGACCGGCCCAAACCGGACCGGCCATATTAAATATATATATATATATATTTATTATTTTATTTACATGTGGGGCTCTAATTCGTGGGGTTGTGTGTCTTCCACATTAAAAAAGAATTAATATTAATAAAACAAGTTGGGTGGTTGTATAAGCATGCATGATGTGATGTATTGGGAAGAGGGAAGGGTTCTTTCTCTTGTATGGCAGTGGCAGACTCAACTCAACGACTCTTTTCTTCCTTTTTGTGTGTCTGTTCCCTATGCCATAATTAATCAAATCAATCTTTTTATATTTCTCATTTCTCTCTCAATTCTCTCCGCCTCCTCTCTCTCTCAATTCTCTCCGCCTCCTCTCTCTTATTTATCTCTCATTTCTTTTCTCTTATTGCTTCTTTCCCCTCTTCTTTCTTCCTCTCTCTCTCTCTCTCTCTCTCTCTCCTCTCATTTCTTCTTTCTTCACTGCCGACGCTATCTCACTCTTCTACTTCCTCCTTTTTTTGTTTTTTTTTTCTCCCTCTCTTCTTCTTCATCTTATCTCCTTCTCTCCTTTTTTCTTTCTTCTTCTTTCTTTTCTCCCTTCCTGTGTCCACGCTCTCTCTCTTCTTCTTCCTCCTTTTTGTTTTTTTGTTTTTAAACTATTCTTCTCTTCTTATTCTCTCTCTCTCTCCTGAAGAAAACCTAGGCGCAACTTCTTCTTCTCTTCTTCTCCTCTTCATCTCTGTCTGATTTCTCTTTTTATTTTTCTGGATCTGTTTTGCTCGATAGATTGGAGGATCTGTTTTTTGTTTTACTGGATATGTTGCTAAAAAATGCAGGAAGAGAAGCTGCAAGATTTTTGTTATTTGACTGAAATCTGATTTTGGTTTTTTTTTTCCTTCAACCATGAGCCGACAAATGACTAACTCACCTGTGAAGATGATTGTTTGATGGAGAGGTTTGAAAAACAAAAAAAAGACCTGGGATTGTTTGCCGGTCCAGACCAGGAAAACCGCAATTGAACCGAATCTAACAGGTCCGGGTTGGTTCGGTTAAATAATTAATTTTTCCTCACAACCGGACCGGACCGAACCGGTTGAACAGGACAATTTCGGTTCTAAATTTGACTGAAAACCGGGCCGAACCGGACCGTGCCCAGGCCTACTTTTAACTACTTTTTAAAAGTCACAATTGAATGCCACTAAACTTTTAAACACTATTTAAAAGTCACACTTGAATACCTCTAGACTTTTAAACTCTATAAAAGCCTTAAAAGTTAGAATTGGATACACCCCCTTAAAGTTAAAAATTATGTTGAGACATTTAAAGGGTAACCTAGAATAAGAAATTAGGGATTTGATTCCTTTTAGTTCTATGCAAGTTGATCCAAATTTTTTTACTAAATTCTTGGATTGTGATGTATCTTTCTATGTATTTGTTTTGTGAAATTAGTATTTATGCAGTGGTTATCACTTTGTTAAGAAAGAAAGTGCCTTTCAATAATTGATATCGTTGTGTGTTAAGGCCCAAAATGTCACAAGAAGCCCAAAGATATTTCAAGCCCAATATAACATGTAAAGTTGGTCATGCGTTAATCCCAGTTGTATTTTGGGAATTAATTCATTAAATAAATATACAAATAATGTACATGACATGCCAAGCAAATAATACACATTCCTATGCTAAAATCACCCAACAAGCTTAAGTGGGCCCAATTCAGATATATGTCTGGCTTAGCAGGTTGTGGTGTGGATGGTTACAAGGGTACATAAGGCCTGTTGAGGGATCAGAGAGTGAAAGTTTGGGGCTGCTTGGGAGCACCAAAACAAAAGCCCACTTTCCTGAGCCCAATACATAGGTAAGCAGAGAGAGATCATGCTCTTCTTCCCAGCACTCAACCCCCTACAGCCAACCTTCAAGCACTAAAAGCTATAGGCCTAACTTCCCAGCAATAAAACCCACACCGTAACCAACGGTCAAGCTAAAGCATTTATCACCCAATCTCCAATTTCTTCTAGCATTAAACCTTCCAGCAGCTTTAGAATTAGGCTACGGTGCCTACTACTCAACCCCAACTTCCCAGCAAAAACCAGTCAAACTCATTAAAGCCATAGCACATTCCTGCATTAAAAATCCTATCTTCTGCAACTGCCAGGAACTCCCAACGCCTATAAAAAGGAGGCATCGGTTGCCAGGAGAAGGGGAAAAAAAAGAGGGAGGTAGATGAGCAATCATATTCTCACTGCCGTTGGAAGCACACCAAGCTTACCCACTGCTAGGAGTATACCAAACTCAAGTTCACCCTCTACAAAATACCAACAAGCCTTAGCCATTGCAAAATCCAGACAATGCCATGAATATATAAAGCCCAAGCCTTCCTCCATCATGCTTATACCACTTCGAGCCCAAACACTAACATGACCACCATACAGTTAAACAGGAGCCAGAAGCAAGCTCATCCTCATGCCATTATCACCATGCTCCCACTACTACAAAAAGTGAAAAAGACGACCAGAAAAAAGACGACGGCAGAACATAAAACCGTCGTTGTGTTTAAAAAGATGACGGTAACAAAAAACCGTTGTGGATAAGTGCCTTAAACAACTAAAAAATGGAGGTACTGTTGAATTTTTTTTTTAAACGACGCACACAAATAAAAAAGCGTCGTCTTATTAAAAAAGTTTTCTTCAGAGTTAAAACATGACCAAAAAACAACGACAGGAGTATGAATCCACCGACGTAGAAAATAAAGACGACAGTTCACCAAAAAACCTGCCGTGTTAACTCCTAACTAAACACGACCAATTGTTCTTTGTCCGCGTCGTATAATAAAATGGAATCCACGTCGGTATACTACAACGGTGCCTTCTCTGTAAACCGCGTCTTAATTTTTATTTCTTTTTAAGATTTAATTATTTTTTAATTTTCATAGCCTACGAAAATTAAAATGAGATCCCAAGAGGTATGATATCTTACCATTGAGATCTTTGGATCCTGATCATAATTGAACCACCAAAGTGAGAAAAACAATATTTTAAATACACAAAATCCAAAAAAAAAACCAAAATTGAAACTGCCCACTGCAAACTTTGAGAAAGACAATGTTTTGAAAGTTAATGATGTGTGCGTCTTGATGTCTTTGAGATACACCAAAACGCATACATCATTAACATCCAAATTATTGTCTTTGAGATGTGAGAGAGAGTGATGATGTATGTGTGTATGTGAGAGAGGAAGACGAGCCTCCAGAGAGATCAGAAGAACTTGGAACCCTAAATGAAAACTTGAAACTGAAAGAAAGAGTCAAATTTATACAATAAATCTTTAAAACTCACGGCGGTCCTTATACACATACCGCGGTCTAATTGTAAAAAACCACGTCGGTTATTCTTTAATGGAATCCACGTCGTATAATTTTATGGAATCCACGTCGTATAATGTAATGGAATCCACGTCGGCATATTACAAAAAAACGACGTGTTAAACAATATACCATGACGCGAGAGATTAATTTATGGACTTATTATTTTGGAGTGTACTACGACGGTACCTACAACACTACTGTCGTATTTATTTACCACGTCCTAAGTTTAAATTACCGTCGTATTTTTTCTATTTATACGTCTGCCTTCTCTTAAACCGCCGTCTTATTTTTATTGCTTTTTAGAATTAATTAAATTTTTTTATTTTGGTAATATCTTTCTTAACACAAAACAAAATTTAATTCTCAATTCTCAACAACATTTTCGTCTTAAAAGGCAAATCTCTACTGATCAATATTTAAAAGGCAAATCTCTACTAATCAATACATTGTGGTTTCTTTTCTGCCTTCACCCTCAGCTTGTTCAACCGTTTCTTCCTCTCATATGCAAGCTGGGCCCTCTCCTTCCTCTTGTTCTCAAGCTCCTGCACAGCCAGATCAATATTTAATAGGAGCAATATTTAAAAGGCAAATAATTTCAGATAATCAGATAATTTCCAAAAACAATAATTTCAGTCACGAAAACTAATAATTTCAGAAAATCAAAATCAACGAAGTGTGAAAAGCTCACTTCAGAGCATTAGGAATGACCATCCTCTTTATCTTATCATAAGGAGCATTAGCAACACCCTCATATGCCTTCAAACGGGCAAGTGCAGCTGCACCATGCTTGGTCTTGTGAGTTAAATAAAGCAGAAAACGCAACTAAAAACATTTGCTTTCAGAAAGACAATTTTTTAGAAGTTGATGAGACAAAGCCAAGGGCAAGAAGAAGTTGGAACCCTAATTGAAAACTGAGAGTTAAAAAAAGCGTGAAAAAAATCATATTTAAACAAAGTATCGTAAATATCCACATCGGTTCTATTATACATAGCGACGTCATATTTAAATAATCAAGCGACGTCACATTTTAATAAAAACGTCGTTGTATTGAACTCTGGGAAAATATATAAACTTTTCATCACCTGACCTAATGTTCTACGGTTTTCTCTCACCGATAAAATATCTCAGTTTCCCTCTCATTTCCCAAAAGCAGCATCATCGTCTAAATCTCGTCATCGTCTCCAAATCACCATTTTCTTACGTTGGAAGGAAACTTTCTTTGCACGCCAAATGTTTTTTTTTTCTCAATCTGTTCACTTTTTTTACATTTCATTTGAAAGCCGTCGTTGTCTGGAAACAAGATTCTGTCAAATTGAGGAAATCTTTCACTGGTTTTGATTAAATTCATTAGTCCATCAGTCTCACTACGTCAAAAGACGATTGTTTTATCTTGTTTGTGACCATAGAATCGACACACCACGACGGTCGTTAAATCCGACCTGGTATGAGAGACTGTTTAATAGGACGGCGGTGGTTAATAACCGTCATGGTGTGACAATTAATACATCGGAAACAAGATAAAATCGTCGTTTGGTGGGAGAAAAACTGTCGTTTTCCTTGTATCCCATCTCAGTAAGACGACGGTTGTATTTTGTGTTTTGACGTTGTAAATTTTAACCACGTTGGTTCTTAGTCTAAATAACGGACGTGGTGTATAAACATTTACGTCATGAGAGACTGTTTAATAAGACGTCGCTGTTTTCGTGTTACCGTTGTGGTATTGTATTTATGACGACGGTGTTGGTTTACAATTGTCGTCCTAAATTAAATATCACGGCTATATTTTAGGACGTGGTTTCTTTATTATTACGTCGTTCTTTTTTAATAACCGACGTTGTTTTCCTTGCATATTAATTAAAAATGGTTTCGAAATCTCAAAACAAGGAAGCTCAAGTGTCAGAGGCCAAATCAGTTTCAAAGGCTCAACTAATTGTAGCCAAATCAGTTTCAAAGGCTCAAAGGGATGAAGCCAAATCAATTTCAATGGCTGAAATGGATGAAGGCAAATCAGTTCAAAGAAAGTCCTCGAAGAGGATGAGATTTTCTTCTACTTCCGATAAAGACCCCAGCACAGCCACATTTCTTGAGGAGCCAAAATCCACCTGCGGTATCAACACAATGAGCCGTGTTGTGAAGAGGAAAATTTAGAAGATTAAGCATGTGGTTGAGTTCAATAAAAGTGGCAGACCACATGGCAAGGCTGCTATTGAGATGCAGTCTTATATTGGTGTTTTGGCACGCACCAGAGTCCCTCTTGTGGACAAGAAATGGGCTCAATTGCCCAAGGACATGAAGGAGCAGATTTGGGAAGCTGTTCAAATGGCCTATGTTATTGGGGATGAGTGCAAGAAGATGGTCTTGTCATCTGCCGCCAAAAAATGGAAGGATTTCAAGTATAACGTAACTAGACGGTATATCCTTCCATTCGCACATGACAAGGAGAAGTTAAAAGAACCTCTTGAGCTTTATAAGTTCATAGAGAAATCGCAATGGGATGCCTTTGTAGCTTCAAGGTTATCCCCAGATTTTGAGGCTGTGCATCCTAGCAGAAACAGAGGAGGGAGAAATTGGAGTACAACCATAGGTTGTCTAGAAAAGGGTATGTTGGTTTGGAGGACCAATTGATAGAAACCATGCCCGGTGAAGAAATCGATTCGAGCTCTTCTATGGAAGAAGGCAAGAGAAGATAAAACAGGGAACATCCCTGATCCAAAGGTTGCAGAGAAGGCAAAAATAATCGTAAGTCTCACTAACTCTTTTCTAAATTTGAAAAACAGAGTGTTTTATTTTCGTATAGACATCGCATGTTTAAATACCCGACGTTATAAAATAAACACCACGACGGTTTTTATTTACCGCCGTTGTAAAATGAATAGAACGTCGGTTTTTGAATAAATCAGATGTCTATATAGAATTAATACGACGGCTTAAATTCCGGAGACGGTTGTTTTGTTTTAAGTTTACTCACGCACACACTCTCCCTCTCTTTGTCTATTTCACTAAAATTTGTGGTGCGCAATTTCTAAAAAAGAATGCATATTTCAATAGAGTTTTTTCAATTCTTCATTAAAATTTACGACGGTTTTATCTCATCTAGATGTTAGAATATTTATACAATGACGGTACTTTTGTAAGTCGTATGAAATGAAGTCCAACGTCTGTTTGTTCAATAGTCCGTCGTCTTACTTGTAAAGTGTTTTAATCTACGACGGTCTTTGATTTATGTTTTAATCTGTTTGATTTTGAATATACGACGGGTTTTTTTTCTCCCAACGTTGTAAAGTGTAAACAACGAAGGTATTTAAATACCGACGTTATAAACTAATACTACGTCAGTTATTTAATAAAACCGTCGTTGTAAATGATATATTACGTCGGTATATTTATCTGTTTAACACTCCGCTCAGTTTCTAACAATCTCTCTTTCTCTCTTTTAGGATGATTTGCAAAAGCAACTCTCCGAAAGCACTCTGACTGTCTCGGAGAGCAATGATGTCCTGACTCTTGCTTTGGGAACCCCTGAGCATGGTGGGAGAGTCAGTGGAGTTGGTATCCTGGCGTTTCCCCAACTCAGTTCTTCAATTTGCCGAAACAGCAGAAAGTGAAATTTGATGACAAATTGAAGGAAAGTGTGAGGGAGGCAGTCAGAGAAGAGACCTTGAGGATTAAGGCGAGGTCAAGGGAAACTATAATGAAAGCGGTTAGAGAGAGAGAGGGAGGCTATGTTGGCACATTTTCGTCAACTAGTTCCTAATTTTGATCCCAGCCTAATGCTCAAAACCCCAATTACTCCAATTACTTTACCCCCTCAAGATCAAAGCCCAAAAAATCCAATGTCTGATAAGGCAAGCTGCTCTGGGCCACTAGTATCAGACCCCTAGCTTTGGGATTAGAAGATCCAAAGCTTGAAGCTGATACTGCTGGAAAACGCTAGTGGACACGGTAAAATCTCTAGATTTTTCGTTTTCTGCCTTTTAAATTTAGAATAGACGTTGCTCTTTTAAATATCCGACGTTAACATTTTTGAACAATGACGGTATATATTTACCGACATTGAAAAACAATAATACGTCTTTTCTTCAAAGAACTTCGTCTTGAATTAAATACCACGACGCTTTTACTTGTTTTGCAAATTATTGGACATTAAAAATAATGACTGTGTTTTTTGCCGTCGTCTAATTCTATTATAAACTGTCGTCTATTTCATGATAGCATTAACTACATTTTAATTAGACGACCTTTCTTTAGTGTAGCGACGTTATATATTTTACACAACGACGGTTATGTATTTACCGACGTCTATAACCTTTCCTCCGTCAGGATTTACTAGAAACCGTCATTTATATTATATACCACGTCTATTTTTTGGGTTTAGTTAGAGTCGTTTATTTTAGTTCACACACAAACTAACTTATATTTCTTTATTTAATTCTTTTAACAGGATCTCTCAAAACTAGACATGCCACCTCCTCTGTTAGCCTTATGCCAACATTTCCAGACCAAGTTGTTGCCTGGTAACGAGGCGCTGCCCAAGGAAGTGTTTGGCTTTGAGCATGATACCTTCCTCTTCACTGAAGATGTTTTGCAGTTTGGTTCCATGGTTGAGATTGGAACCACAGTGATATCAGGATACATGAGGTTCTTCTAGAAATCTCATTTTGTTTTACATTACCCTTTCTTTTAAATTAAAATCTCATTTAATTGACTTTCTTATATTTAGGTACCTATTTGACTATTTAAAAATTGCAAATATGGTAAACCTTGTTGGCCTCGTGGACCCAGGGCTAGTCAGCTCTTACCTGGAACTATATCAGACTGAATAAAAAACCCTCAAGCCGCCTGAAAACGGCAGATGGGAATCAATTTTTCTTGGTCCCTTATAATCCAGGGTTAGTACCATTTAAAGTATTTTCCTAAGCTTGTAATATTTTTCTTTGTAGTACTATTTAACCTATATGGATCATTATGTGTAGGGGTCATTGGGTGATGGTAATTGTGAGACCAGCAACGAGACCTGCCTAATACATGAATTCACTGCCAAAACGCTCTGCTGACGACGACATGAAAAATATAGTGAATACGTAAGTTGATTTCTTCTGATCTAAGATTTTTTTTTTCCTTTAAAGCATTTGAATATACGACGGTTTTTTATAATGCCGACGTTATAATGACAATACAACGACGGTAAGTTATTATCGACGTTTTAAGTAATTTATTACGTCAGTATTGTCTTAAAACGTCGTGTTAATTTAACTACCACGCCGTTTGGATTTTATTTAAGAACATTTTAATTTTTTCTGTTCAATTTTTTGTTATACGACGTTTTCCTCTAACCGACGTTATAATGTTACACAACGACGGTAATAAAATTACCGTCGTTTGAAACAAAATACCACGTCATTTGTTTTAAAACTCCGTCGTTTTGACTGATTTACCACGACGGTTACTATTTGTATTTAAATTTTTCGTTTTGTCATTAACACCCTTTGTTTTCTTGTAACAGGGCAATTAGAATGTTTAACATTCATATAAACAAAAATTCACCACGTAAACAGCCCATTTGGAAAAATCTACACGACACTCTTGAACAACCAACAAGTGTAGAGTGTGGCTATTACGTGATGCGATTCATGAGAGATATAATTCATGATCTAGACCTAGATTTCGAGAAGAAGGTAAAAGGAAAAATTTTACGAGGCATTCTTTCTTTATTTTACTACGTCAAATTTTTCTTTAAAACCGTCATTTGTATCTTTATAACACGTCCGTTTTTTGGTTTATTTTGCAGTTTGAAAAGAAAAAAGATCGAGTTCAGTATACACAAGAACATATTGACGAAGTTTGGCATGAATGGGCAGAATTCGTGAACAAGTTATTACCGAAAGATAATTGATGTACATAAATATTTATGAACAATGTTTAGGTTTATTTTAGTTTATTTAAAATGTACATAAATATTTTTGTTGTAATCAATCGAACAACCATCAAAAAAATTAAAATTTTGGTTAAAATTTGTTTAGTTCCCAAAAACCGACGTCTTATTCTAATTTACACATCTCATATGTGTACACAATGGTCATCTTGCTGTAACTGGAAATATAACATCGATGGCAATTCTTAAAAACGACATGTAACAATCAAAAACGCGATGGTTTATAATTAATTCATCTTGTACAGATGAATTTTGTACCGATATCCTACGTCTGTTAGAACAACCATATCGACGTCTTAATAATATACAAAAGCGATTATTATTAAAAATTTGACGTCGTATATATAAACAACGTCGGTTATCGCTAATAAAATGACGTGGTAATACAATAACCCACGTCGGTTCTCCAAACAATTGACGTCGTTTTTATTTCGCTTTCGACGTCTAAAAAATATATGACGTCAGTTTGTGATGTTTAACGTCGTTGTAAAAGGATACAACGTCGGCTAGGTCATTTGGCATTAATTTTAAATGACTTTTATATTTTATTTAATTCCATATTAAATTCAAAACTAATTTCAAAAATTAAACTGACAACTACCAAGCACTCATTGAAATATTGTCTCTCCCCTAAAGCTTTAAAAAATATAATTTTACAAATATTTTTTTATTGTATTTAATTACCAATATTAATAATATATTCAAAACAAAATCCGAAAAATATACCGACAAATTCTATGCACTCATTGAGACAATATCTTGCCCGTTAAGGCCTGAAAAATGTAATTTTAGTTTTCAAAGTTCAAATGATAACAAAATTCAAACAAAGTTAGAGACAAAGCACGGTACTCCTTATACTTTACATAACATAACCCTAAAGTTTATGTGATCCATTGGTGCCCATAAATTCAAAATGATGAAATCCATATTTTAGTCTACTATTATAGAAGGCATTGTTGTAAGGAGTCCATAGCAATTTTCGGTTCATTTTTCTCATACTTGTGTGTTTTTTTAAAATTGTTGTAAAATTTAGGGTTTAGGATTGAAACGACGCGGTTTTCTCCCGCTGTTTTTGGTCAACTACGTAAACCCAGACTAATGGAATCGGGTTTACGACGTCGGTTATTAAGTGGCGACGTATGTTATGTTTACAACGTCGGTCTTGTGTGAAAACCGCCATCGTAAGTACATATTAGACGTCTATATATAAGATTTACCGTCGTCGTTGAAAAACGCGGTACTTTAAAAATTTTGACCGCGACCTAAAATTTTCAGATTTCCCTTTAACCCTCAAATAGTTCATTCTCTCTCTTCAACATAAATTTGTCTAAAAGTTTTTGCTCTCTCTCAAATCATTGGGTAGATTCTCCAAGCTCTCTCTCAAGCAGTTGTTATATTCTCTCAGCTCTCTCTCAATATCCATGTAAGTACAACCCTAGTCCCTTTAACCCTAATTCTCTCAGCTCTCTCTCAAAGCATTGGGTATGTAGATTCTCCAAGCTCTCTCTCAAGCAGTTGTTATGTTCTCTCAGTTCTCTCTCAATATCCATGTAAGTACAACCCTAGTCCCTTTAATCCTAATCTCTTCTTAAATCCATAAATGTTTTCGTTGGTAGCTATGGGTTCTTAATTGGTAGCTGTATTAGGGTTCTTTTATGTTTTGGTGTTTGCATTCTTGTAATAATTACTCTATGTTTGGGTTCTTTTATGTTTGTTTGGCCATGGGTTCTTGGAAAAGGAATGGGGATGGGATATTTAAGCTATTTTTTTTAAACCACGACGACGGTTAATGGATCAAACCGTCGTCTAAATGTTTATTATACGTCGGTTGTTCATTTACTCCCGTCGTCTGAGTTTTAAGCCGCAACTGATAGCCTAAAGACGACTGTTTCTCCATTAAACGCCATCTTTAGTATACCATAATGCTGTACAAATTTCTTGGTTTGGGTACTTAATGACGACGGTAACTATAGATGCCGTCGTCTAATTTTATATTAAATGACGATTATGTTGTAAAAACCGTCGTCTTGTTCATGTTTATATTTTATATTAAATTTGTTCTCTGCTATTTGAATGAGGTAGTGTTTCATTGCTAGTCTTTCCACTTTAATATATATATATATATATGATTTTATATAGCGTGAGATGGATAAGTCATGGATGCATGTGGATAGAAGATCGAAGGCATATGAGTTAGGGGTGGAAGGATTTTTGAATTTTGCTGTAGAAAATCTTGGAAATACAACTCATATTCGTTGTCCATGTGTTAAATGTGGGGATATTCGATTGTTTGGGGTTGGAATTATAAGGGAACACTTATACTTTAATGGAATTGACCAAAGCTATAAGATTTGGACATGGCACGGAGAACCTTGGGAATGGACTACCAATGCTAGTAGAAATGTGGAAGAAGATGAGCAAAGTAGGTTCAGTTATGTTTCTGAAGAATTAGGGATGGATGATAATGATTTTGCCAATATTGGATCTGATCCTTATGAGTTTGCCAATGTGATTGGGGATGGCGATGAACCCTTGTACCCTGGTTGGAGGAAGTACACGAAGTTGTCGTCTTTGGTGAAGTTATATAATTTGAAAGCAAAACATGGGATGAGTGATGTTTGTTTTACAGAATTATTGATACTTCAAGGAGAATTGCTTCCAGAAGGAAATACACTACCTTCCTCTATGTACGAGGCAAAAAAGACTTTGTCTGCTTTAGGGATGAGTTATGAGAAAATCCACGCATGTCCCAATGACTGCATTTTGTATCTGAAGGAGTATGAGGAAGCTACTAATTGTCCTACTTGTGGTATCTCAAGGTGGAAGGAAACCAAAGATGGGTTCTTGAAAGAGGTTGTGGCAGCGAAGGTGGTGTGGTATTTTCCTCCAATTCCAAGGTTTAAAAGGATGTTTCAATCACATAAGACAGCTAAGAGTTTGACTTAGCATGCTGCAAGAAAATCAGTTGACGATCATATGTCTCATCCAGCAGATTCCCCGTCTTGGAAACTTGTTGATGATAAATGGCCCGACTTTGGTAATGAGCCAAGAAACTTGAGATTGGCTCTCTCATTTGATGGATTCAATCCCCAGAGTTCTTTAAGTAGCAGGATACAGTTGTTGGCCAGTTATGTTAGTTACATATAATCTCCCACCATGGCTATGCATGAAGCGGAAGTTCATGATGTTGACCTTATTGATTTCCGGTCCTAAACAGCCCGAAAATGATATAGACGTCTACTTAGAGCCTTTGATTGATGATTGAAAATCTCTGTGGGATGGGATTAGAGGAGTGTATGATGCCCACATAGGAGAATACTTTACACTCAGAGGTGTATTACCTGTGGACAATTAATGATTTTCCTGCCTATGGAAACTTATCTGGTTGTGTCGTTAAAGGATATAAAGCTTGTCCAATATGCGGCGATGATACACCTAGTCACAGGTTGAAAAATGGCCACAAAATTTGTTACATTGGGCATAGAAAGTGGTTACCAATCAATCATCCATGTAGGAGGCAACGTGCAGCTTTTAATGGGAAACCTGAATATGGCATGCCTCCCGAGCCATTAACCGGAGAAGATGTAACATCCCGACCCAAAATTTAAGACTATTCACTAATTAATTAAATTAAAATCTGGAATTTTCAATTTTTGCCCTCGAGTAAGGGCAAAAAGGTCATTTTTTACGGAAGGATTTTGGGACGACAAGAGGTGTTTTTAGAAAGGACGTATCGAGACGAGTCCATAGAGACGTAGTGGACTCGATTTGGACTTGAAACGAAAAAGTTACGATTGAAAAATCATCGAGGGCATAATTGAAATTATTTCAAAATTTAATTTGGATAAAATCAGAAATCCTTTTTCTTTTTCTCATTTCTCTCTCTCTCTCTCTCTCTCTCTCTTTCTCTCTCTCTCTCTCTCTCCCGTGCGTCCTCCCTCCCTCTCCTCACAGACCCGATTCTCCTTCCTCTCTCTCCCAACTCCGGCCACCGTCCAAGGCAAGCCACGAGACCGGTCCCATTTGAACCGCCACCTCCTCTTCTCTCTTCCCGGCCAGCGCAGCCCTTGGAGCCGACGAATCCCGCCGAAAACGCTGCAAAAGCTACCAGAAATTTCAGAACTTCAAAGCCTTCGATCTCTCTCAATTCTCCACCGATTTCGACAAGTGAGGTATGGATTTTCGACTACTTTTCGTGCTCTAGCTGGCTGTTGGGTAGGTTTTGGCTGATTTCTAAGTTTAGCAACTCAATTTCAAACCCTAAAATCTGCCGGTTTTCAATTTGAAATTCCGGCCACTTCCATCGAGAATTTGGGGTAGGTCCAAGAACAAAAGTGGCTCCAAATTAGGTGTTTTACCTAGGGTAGGAGTTTGGAGCCAAGATTCTAAGTGTTTCCGGTCACCTGAACGCGTGGGGCGGCGTGGGGCAATCTAGTGGGGTCACATTATTATCCTAGAATGATCCTTATGTTGTCTTGAGCTCGTAGGAGTTTACGGATCTCAATTTGGATATCGTTTGGGCCTCGAACGAATTAGACATATTCTGTGATTTTCGGGTTTGATGTGTTTGGACCGTTGGATCAAACCCAATTTCACGTATGTTGTTCCCTGTATTCCTAGGATCGTATAGGAACTCGCGGATCGTGAATCGGAGCCCGGATGTTCCGGTTCATCAACTTAAAGTTTGACCGTCAGGTTACCGAGTGTCTTCCGATGACTTTTCCAGCGCTTGAAACCTTTAGTTGGGCATTAGGGACGTCTCGTTCCTCGTACTTAGGGGAAACCCGGGAAATTAGGATTTTACTTTAAAGTCTTCTTTTGAAGCGTTGGATTTTAATATCGTGTTCGTATTCTGAAATAGGTAATCCGACTCCTCCTTCACAGGAGGCAAGACCCTCTCAGGGTCACGCAGCTTGGGACTATTTGTGAGTGGACTTTGTTTTCAAATAAATAGCATGGTTTTTATCTTGGAATTTGCATGCATAAGAATTTAAGGATTTTATTGGAAGTCACTTGTACTTTATAGTGAAACTATTATTTTCGTAAAGTATTGGAGATATTTCTGGGTTTTGACATTTTAAGTATCTTGAGTATATACAAATGATATTTGAGAAATTGCTACCTATCTTGTTGGGTTATGTGTGGGAAGTACGGGGTTGTTGTTATGAGATGTGGAAAGATTTGAGTTTAGATTGTCGGTTTGAAGTGTTATAAGCACTACCTCGTGTACCTCCCCCTGGATTTGTGAATGGATTATGGAAATGTGGGATATTTGAAAATGTCCGAACCCGGGGCATCCTTGACGGGATGTCGCTGAGACCCTTGATTGGGTAGTCTGCGCGCGTAAAACAGTTTACAGACGTACGGGTCTTGATTCTTCGTCCGTACGTGCTGGCTAAGAGTTAGTCCCCCAGTTGGACGGCTCATCTCTAGCCACATGGTCGTTTTGAGGGCTGTAACATGTGGACTAGTCACCAATCCCCTGTTGGATTGTTTCCCCGGTACAATTAGGTGTGTCATATACTTATATTATATCTCTTAGTATATATCTATATCTATGTATATATATATATATAGCTATGCATTTGTTCTTGTTTTTGAGCGAGGATACTTCCCCGCTCGTCGTGCCAGTGGGCACGTATTTTCGAGAGTTTGATTTGTGATTTATAAGGAAAGGTTTGGATGGGTTGATTTGTAAGTTTCACTGGATTTTCGGATTTAGCTCGGGTTTGAGCAAAATATATATATGAATATGATGGATTTAATGCATTGGTTTCATGCATGGTTTTCTAACGGTGGGGTTATAATATTTTGGTTTAATTGAACTAACTTTGTTTTGTCCACTCACAATTTTCTGTTTTGCGCCCACAGCCGTAGTTGACTGGAACGAGCCGCAGAGCCATGCCTTGTGCTCCTGTTTTCACGAGCTTCGGGACTTAAGCCTTCTTAGAGCCTCTGTGCTATGTAAATTCGTTAAACTTCCTTCCTACTTGTAAATTTTTGAATTCTGTTAGATGCTCTGTTATTGCCCTGTTAGGATTTGGTATTTTGAGGCCGAAGGCCATGGTTTGTAAACACTATGCTTTGTGTAATGCTTGCTGGCTGTTGGGTTGTAATTATCTGTGTTTTTAACAGGTTGATAATTTGGGATTTGTCCTGTTTCCAGGGGAGACTCTGCCAAAATTTTGGTAGAGAGTCTGGTTTTTAGTAAGTGGGCCCGGCATCTATAAGATGTCGGATCATAGACGGGATCCGTCCCGGTTTCCAAGGAAATCCGGTACGGGTCCTGCCAGCTAATTGTCACATCCCGGATCGGCTCCGCCGTAGCACGATATTGTCCGCTTTGGGCCCCCCTCTCTGCCCTCACGGTTTTGTTTTTGGGAGCTCACGACCAACTTCCCAGTGGGTCACCCATCCTGAGATTGCTCTGGCCCCCAACTCGCTTAACTTCGGAGTTCCTACGACTCCGAAGCCAGTGAGCTCCCAAAAGGCCTCGTGCTAGATGGATGCGGGTGTGTACATATAAGGCACATCACCCCTCTCCGTTGGTCGATGTGGGATCTTACAGAAAAAGTGCTGCATATGGTTGAAGATATTAATTACATATGGGGCTCGAAAAATGGGGGAAGTGTTGGTGAGAATGATGGTGACAGAGTTTGTTGGAAGAAGAAATCAAAATTCTTTGATCTCGAGTATTGGAAATACCTCCCTGTGAGGCATGCCCTAGATGTTATGCACATTGAGAAGAATGTTTGCAATAGTATCATTGGTACATTGCTAGAGATCCCTGGAAAAAATAAAGATGGGATTACTGCTCTGTTAGACTTATTGAACATGGGGGTCAAAACTAATTTGCAACCCGAGTATGGAGAGAGACGTACTCGCTTGCCTCCAGGGCCTTGAAATTTGTCAAGAGCAGAGAGAGAGAGCGGTTTGCAATTCTTTCTATAGTATGAAGGTCCCTGAAGGTTATTCTTCAAATATAAAAAATCTTGTATCTTTAAAAGATTCAAGACTTCTTTGCCTTAAATCTCATGATTGTCATACCTTGATGTAACAATTGCTCCCTGTGGCAATTCGTTCTATTTTGGAGAAGCCTGCAAGGTATGCAATAACTCGATTGTGCTTCTTCTTCAATGCTATATGTGCAAAGACAGTAGATGTTTCCAAGCTAGATAAGTTGGAAGAAGATGTAGTAGTTACTTTGTGTTTGCTTGAGAAGTACTTTCCCCCTTCATTCTTTGATATCATGGTTCATATAGTAGTACATCTTGTCAGAGAAGTTCGTCTATGTGGGCCAGGATATTTTAGATGGATGTATCCATTTGAAAGATATATGAAAGTGCTAAAGGGGTATGTTCATAATCGTACTCATCCCGAAGGTTGCATTGCACGGTCCCTTCAACGAACTCCTCCCCAACTAAATCTGATCCATCTTGTCATTTGGCTTCAGCTTCCGCAGATTTATGGCATCGCCGTTTGGGTCACCTATCTTTGGCCGGCTTAAATTTTATGTCCAAAACATTGTTAAATTTTCCTTGTTCTTCAAATAATATTTGTGATATTTGTCCCTTGGCCAAACAGACACGACTCCCATTTACTAATAGTTCCATCACCTCCTCACACCCTTTCGCACTCATTCACTGTGATATTTGGGGTCCACATAAAATAGCCTCTTTATCCGGGGCACACTATTTTTTGACTGTGGTGGATGATTTTACAAGGTTTACATGGATTTTTCTCATGCACAATAAAAGTGAAACACAAGAGCACCTTCGATCTTTTTTTGCCTATACCCAAACACAGTTCAACACCAAAATCAAACATATATGTGTGGACAATGGGGGAGAATTTTATTCCCTTCGCAATTTTTTCACAGATCATGGGGTCATTTACCAACGATCTTGCGTTTACACTCCACAACAAAACGGGGTCGTAGAACGCAAACATCATCATCTCATTGAAATGGCTTGGGCTTTACTTTTTCAAGCCCACCTTCCTCTTCGATTTTGGGGAGAAGGAGTGCTTACCGCTGCTCATATCATTAACCGAATTCCCACCAAACTATTAGCCCAGCAAACTCCTTTTGAAAAATTATATGGGAAACCACCTTCCTATAATCATCCCACATCCAAATTTGATACTCGTGCCAAGAAAAGCATTTTTTTAGGGTACCCTAGTGGGCAAAAAGCTTACAAATTGTATGATCTCACTACCCACAAAATTTTCATCAATAGGGATGTTAACTTTTTTTAGCACAATTTCCCTTTCCATACTCTCAGCCCAACAACACCATCAGTCCAATTGCTTGTCCTACCCACACCACATATAGCAGACCTTGATCCATGCCATCCAACCTTGGGCCCACATGACTTTCCTCCAACCAACCCAACTTTTTCCCCTGAACCCAACTCCACACTTTCAAGCCAAGATGATCCCATATCTCCAGCCACGCCTAACCCTCCAGCCAACCATTCTTTTTATCCCATTGACCCACCTATTTCTCCAGCCCGACCCCACCACATCATCACCTATTGCACTTATAAACCCAGAACAACCCGCTTCTCTTCCACTTTCTACTCCTCCTCTTTCTACCAATCCACCTGCGAGAGTCTCTCAGCGTTCCAAACAAGCCCCCGTCTAGCAGAAAGATTATGTTCTTAATCACGTACTAGTTCCCAGACTCGCATTATCGTCTTCCTCGCTGCCAATCCAGCCCAAAGGTACTCATTATCCTCTCTGGAATTTTCTCTCATATCATCGTTACTCACCTTCACATCTCTCTTTTATTGCAACTGCGAGGAGTAGTGTGGAACCTTCTTGATTTCAGAGGCTGCTGCAGATCCCAATTGGCAACAAGCTATGCGCTCTGAACTTGAGGCCTTAACATCGAACAACACATGGACGCTCACTACTTTGCCCCCGACAAACACCCCATTGGTTGTCGATGGGTTTACAAAATCAAGCACCGTTCTGACGGTTCCATCGAACGCTATAAGGCTCGCCTCGTTGCCAAAGGATATACTCAAACTGAGGGATTGATTATCATGATACTTTCTCCCCCACGGCCAAGATGATTACTGTACGTTGTTTGCTTGCTATCGTCGTTGCTCAAAATTGGTCCCTTAGCCAGTTAGATGTTAACAATGCTTTTCTGCATGGGAATCTCCATGAAGAAATTTACATGTCACCTCCTCCCGGTCTCCCTTGGACAAGGGGAGAATCTTGTGTGTCGCCTTAATAAATCACTCTATGGGCTCAAGCAGGCATCTAGGCAATGGTTTGCCAAATTTACTGAAGCTGTTCCTGGCTGCTGGGTTTATCCAATCCAAGGCAGATTATTCTCTTTTTACATGCAAGAAAGGTACATCGTTTACAGCCTTGTTGATTTATGTTGATGACATACTAATAACTGGGAATGATCAAAAGGCAATCTCATCTCTTAGGCAATTTCTACAGTCACGGTTCAAAATAAAGGACCTTGGAGATCTCAAGTATTTTTTAGGGATTGAAGTTTCCCGTTCAAAACAGGGCATATGTATTTCACAAAGAAAATACACCCTTGACATACTCAAAGACAGTGGCATTTTAGGAGCAAAACCGGTAGCCTTTCCCATGGAACAAGGCACCAAACTTTCTGAATGCAGGTTATTTACTCAAAGATCCATCTCAATTTAGAAGATTGGTAGGGCGCCTAATATATCTCACCATCACACGCCCTGACATCACATATGCAGTACATGTGCTTTGTCGATTTATGCATGCACCCCGAATGCCGCATATGGAAGCAGCTCTTAGAATACTCAAGTATCTTAAAAATGCACCAGGGCAAGGTCTATTTTTTTTTCAGCTGGAAATAACTTGAAGCTACGTGCTTATTGTGATTCTGATTGGGTGGGGTGTCCTATGACGAGGAGATCCACGACTGGGTATTGCGTATTTCTTGGGAATTCATTAATTTCTTAGAGGACTAAGAGACAAAAAAACTGTCTCATTATCTTCTGGAGAGGCAGAATATCGAGCTATGACAGGAGCATGTTGCGAGCTCACTTGGCTACAAAGCATGTTACGTGACCTACATCTTCCACATCCAGAAGCCTCAATTCTCCATTGTGACAACAAGGCTGCACTACATATTGCTGCTAATCCAGTCTTTCATGATAGAACTCGTCATATAGAGATGGACTGTCACTTCATCAGAGACAAGATACAAGATGGTACAGTCTCTACCAAGTTCATACCTTCTTCACATCAACTAGCAAACATGTTCACCAAACCCTTGGGAAAAGATCCCTTCTTATCCATGCTAGGCAAGTTGGGAGTTCTTGATATTCACTCTCCAACTTGAGGGGGAGTGTTGGAAAGTAATCAATACCCGATTCTACGGGAACTAGAATAGGAAAACCTTCTTTGTAATTGTTTGACTTTTCCTAGAATTTCTGTACAATTCTTTTCCTAGTTAGGCTATGTATATTTTCCTAGATTCTCAGTAATTATTATATTCACGTGAAGGTCGAGGTAGACAGTTAAACAAAAGCATAAAACGACACAATGTTTTTAAATTTACAAACAATTGATCAACATGGCACTTCAAGAAAAATAATCAACACGTTCACATTACCTTGTGCAATTGATCAACAATTCTCCCCTTAAATATATGCCAATGATGAACAAAATGATAACACCCAAGAAAAAAAAAGATGAAGATACATTAAGACTCCCCTTTCAAACATGCCAAAAATATTGCTCATGAGTACATTGTTAGATACATGTCCTTAAAGCTAACTAATTATATAATAGTTAGTGATAAGGACACCTTTTGTAATAGCTTATTAAGTTATTTATGAGCAAGATCAGTTGTTTGAAGTCATGATTATGTTATCTTATGAAATACACAACAACTATAGTCCTAGGAATATATATAAGTGGACATGAGAACTATGTAATGAGATTGCATACATCTAGACTCATCATGATCCATAATCTAAATATGTTCTTGGTCATAGGAGTATCAATTTGGCGTTGATAATCCGCCACGACCAGGACACGCAGTATCTTCTCTATATGTAGAGAATGAAGAGATCTCAAGTCATTGAGTATGACGACACCAAGCTATGTATGTAAGTGCTTGCATGAGAACAAGTTTACTGAATGCGATGAAATACATGAGTTCCAGAATGGAAGTTTTTACTCACATGTCAAACTAGAACTCCTAGATTGCAATGGTGCAAACTAATCCTTAGAACATAGACAACATAGATGTCTTGTGGCTATGTTGTTTGTCTTTGTGGGCACCATACAGTTGTGTTATAGAAGACATGACCTAAAGGTGTTTATCAGGACTCTTAATAAAGTCATGGAGGCAAATGAATGTACAACAAGGGATCTCTACTCTCAGGAAAGAGAGAGAATACTCCAAAGATATGATTGATCAAATCTTTGTGCAAAGTAGTACATAAGATTTGAAAGAAGAGGTCTTCGAATCTTGTCAGGATAATCATATAAAGGAACAATTCACATTAGAATATTTGACATTAGATTCCTTTATCTAATAATGTGAATAAGGAATATTGTATAAGAGAAGGATCCAATTGCACGGTCATTCCGATTTGAATAGGTTGCAGAGTTGGGTTATATTCTCTTTGGCTTAGTCGGGTCGAGAAACAGAGTAGAGGCTTGCTTGTATATATATATATATATTCTTTTATTGCAACTTGCTTCAAAAAAATCTCTAGAAGAAGCAAACTGAAGATGAGAAGGAAGAGGCGAAGTGAGTTGCTGGAAGAGATACATACAACTTGTTTTCCTCCAAATAAGTAACAAACAATTTGCTTTCCTCCAGGAGGAAAACTGAAATTTACAACAGCTTCTGGATTCTTGTCTCTCTCTTTTGCTTGGCATGAAGCCCCCAAGTCATTTGGAGTTTGCATGTGTAGTTTGTTGGGATGGATTTGCCTAAGCCCTCATAGGCCTTTCGCAAGATGCTTTGTCCGAAAAGGTATATCTGCAACATAAGAGAAAATATTAAAAAGGCTTTTGCATCCCCTTTTTTTTTTTTTTTAAGAACAACTGAACAAAGAAAAATGAAAGAGAATTCTCTTATCTTTAAATTTTGTTGTAGTGCAGTTGCATGAATAAACCTTGTGATTTTTCAGGAGCCACTACAAGACTAATGGCCTAGTCCCCAGGAGAGTCGCCATTTATGTTGGGGTCTTTTTTCGTCGGAAAGCTCGTCCGGGCTTGTTGATTTTTGGACCGCCATAGAGTGGTGAATCAAGCCTTCGGTTAGCCCCTTTTTCTGAGTTAGCGAGAACTAGGCCCAAAGCATCCTGAGGGAGTAGCAAGTCCCAGGGGAGTATTATGTTCTTTTTCCAGCGGCTGCGTGTTTGGTGTCGATGTTTCCGGCAGCTTGACGAAGAGTTGAAGATGACTTGATGATGTTGATATGAGATTGTGTGAGCTTGTCATGAGAGCTTGGAGTGTGGGAGCTAAAGATCCACAAGTTTAGCAAATGAGAATGCATGTGCTTGGCTTGGTGTTGGATATGCTTAAGTTTGGGGTGTTGATAATTTGTTGTTTGTGGCTATGGCTATGGCTATGGGGATTTAAAAGTTTCGAGAGGAAGATGGAAGGAAAAGCTTGATATTTGAAGGCTATGATGTTTATAGCTTGGAATGAAGGAAAAGCTTAGAGTTATGCTTGGTGAGGCTTTATGGATTTAAGAGTTTCAAGAGAAGAAGGATGGGAGGAAAAGCTTGAGGCTTGAAGGTTGTGGTGTTTATAGCTTGGAAGGGTATGAGGAGGAAGGAAAAACTTGGAGTTATGCTTGGTGAGGATTTGTAAGGAAGATGGAGGATTTCAAGGGTGAGAAAGTAGGAAACATGGTTGTGATGGTTGAGGAATGGCTGGAATGACTGCTGGAATGCTTGCAGCAACCAAAAGGGAGGAAGGAAGATGAGTTCTCATGGTTGCTGGGAGGCTTGCAACAACCAAGAGATGTTGATTTTGCTTGGGCAATGCCTCCCAATTTATAGAAGGTGAAGGCTCTCTTTGGTTCCCAATAGATAAAAGGAAGTGTTGAAGCTAGTCTATTTTCAACGGGTAAAATGGAGTATTGGGACATTCTTATTTCCAATCGGTAAAGCTAGGCATTGGAAAATGATTATTTCCTATTGGTAAAAGGAAGTATCGGAATTGGCTTGTTTCCAGTGGGTAATAAGGGTGCTGAAAAAGGCTTGTTTCCAACGGGTAAAGCTAGGCATTTGGAAAATGACTATTTCCTATGGGTAAAAGGAAAGTGCTTGAAAAATATCTCATTTGCTCACCCACATTGGAGAACTCTAAGTAATGGGCTTGGACTTTGGTGCTCCCAAGTAGCTAGCCCAAAGTCTCCATACTTAACCCGCAAATACTTTTTATATTAGTTTAAAGATGGAATCTTTGTCAAAACTAAATCGAGCTCTAGTTTTCTCATATGATATTCATGTCTTTCATAAAAGCACTTGACACTAGGAACAAAATTATATATATACTAAAACTGAGTTCAGAGGCACTGTTCCTAAGCTGTAGCTTAGGAATAGTAAAGTGACGGTTTTGCCCTCCACTAAACCTCCCTTTTGTAGTGAAATTACGGTTTTTGCCCTTGACTAATTAGCTTCAACTCTTTCCCGTTTTGTCCCCCCTCTCTTTCGATGCCTAGGCTACATCTGGAATGTTCGATGTTTTTGCAGAACCATTTGCCCAAGCTTCAGTTTTCGTTTCCATCGTTCACCCCCTTCGTTGCCTTCTTCTTTCCATCTGCTTCCATTGTTCACCTGTTTCCTCGCCTTCTTCTCTTTTGATTCGAAAATCGATCTCCATCTAAAAGCTGTGCGCAAGGGTGATGCCGTTGTCGGCGTATGTGGCACCGACACCATCGTTCTTGGCGTCGAAAAGAAGTCCACTGCCAAGCTCCAAGACTCTAGGTCCATCTCTCTCTTTCAAACAATGTTTTTCTGTGCTTTGATCTAACAGATTGAAAATGAGGTTGGGTTTAGGGTTAAGGTGCAAGAAAAAAAACAGAGTAATTAATTTTGATGATTCAGAAAAAAAAAAAACAAAAAACAGAGTAATTAATTTTGTATCTTATATTTTGATTTGTATTTGTGACTATTTGATTACGCAGCCATACTTACTAACCATTGGTTTGTTTTTCCTTGATATTTATATATGCTAGGCCTGAGGCTAGTTTAGTTAAGAAAGTCGTCGAAAATATTTGGACCAAGTTGCAGAAAGACTACCACTAGGAATTCTTGCAGCTGAGTCAGACTTCTACTTGCGCATATTATGGGGCAAGCCCAGTGAGGTGTGTATTCTGCTGTTACTTATGCAGTCAACATAGTTACAATTTGGACTTTCCACAACTCCTGGAATGGTCCAGTATATACTGAAGATAATGCAGAATGAATGGTGTTAATGGATTCCATTAGCATTTGTTGTTCAGGGAACCATTTTTTTGATATGGAGTTCTTTGCCATCCTTACTCGGTAATTTATATGGCATCCAGAAAAAATAAATATATCATTTGATATGTACCTGGTGATGTTTTTATGAATAATTTGATTTCTTCTTCTTCTTCCCTTTTTTCATAATTTTTAAAAAATAATCTACCCCTCTGGTTTATTTTTGTGCAAGTCTTCTGTTAGGAGCTCCCTTAGTTTTTGGTAGATGTTGGCATGTAAGTGTGTGTTCTTCCTGTTATTGACACTGAACCCATTTTTCTGAGAAGTTGAATTGGTGAAATGAAATTGGAATGCTTTTGGTCTGGTTGACAATGTTGGATAATTGAATGTGTATATGGAGTGACTGTAAAATTTGTTCAAGAAAACCTTCAAGTTAATGTGGTTCTCGAGAGGGCTATTGTTTTCCTGTCTTCTATTTTAATTCATGGGCAGTTGTATAAGTTTCAGTAAACTTTTGTAAACTTGAACATGATCTTTAAGTTTGTATTAAAAAAGTGGTTGTGTAAATATGGAATTGATATGCATTCTCTCACAGTTGCAGTCTGCTAGAATATTCAACTTTACTTTTTCCCTTCCATTTTCCGTTTCGATTTCTTATATGTTGGCTTCTTGGTTATAGCTACCTTAGTACCTGGAATTATAGCTCATGAGAGCAATACCTTTATTTATATAAATCTATTTAAAGGATGAGACATCAAAGGATCTTTGAAAATTATGGTATGGAATGGATGTTTTGCAGACCAAAGTTTGAGAGGTCTGTCATTGGGAATGCATAGTTGTATCCGAAAGCTTCCCGTGATGAACTTTAGGTCAAACTCATAAAGAGAGAAGATTTAAATTCATAAAGAAGGGGTAGTGTTCAAGCTATTTCCCAAGTTATTATTTCAAATCTTTGCCCTTCCAAGTTTTAAAGGTTTAAATTGTTTGTTAGGGTTTCTCAATTTGGGTGTTTGATTTCTGAATTTTAATTCTTCTCTCTTTCAAGTTTGAAAACTACCTTCATTATTTGGTTGGAGTTGTTGATACACCAGAACCAGATTTTAGATTCAGTTGGGATTGTTGGGAGATAAGAATGGGAGATTTTTTTTGGCTGGCTCTTTGTCAATTGAGATTTGTTTTTCTTTTCTTTTCTTAATGCTACTTAATTGTTGTTTTGATTCTTAACAGTTCTTTATTTGATTGCTATCAGGTGTTTATTTGATTGCCTTAACTACATTGTGCTCTGTTTTGATTTTGAAAATGTCTTTTTGACATGTTCGACTAGATTTGATAAGCGTCATTTAACTAGATTTGACATGTTCAACTACATTGTGCTCATCGTCTCATCATTCTCATCCTTTCCTGCGTTCTCATCTCATCCTTCTTGAAAATTGCATCTGTCCTTAGTCAAGTATCTGCATCTATTTCACATCTATATAATTAAGCACGTTGCGAGTTTTAAGGCTACATTTATGTTCCCTTCCTTTACAGTCAACGTGTTCTTAGTCTTAATTTTGTATGTTTTGCTATTTTAAATTGCACCTCTTGGCACTTTTTGAAAAACCTATGAATTTATTGGGACAATTGGTTGGTATTTAAAGTAGTGGAAATTTTTCAAAACATTTCAAAGTGGTTCTGACTCTGATTTTATAGTGTTTTTTGGTTTTTTAATTTGTTTGTTTCTTTTGTTTTCGTGGAATTTTTTATTCAATACTCTCTCTCTCTCAAGAAAAGAAAAACTTGAAAAAGCTTTTCTGATCAGTAGAGTAATAATAATACTTAGAAGTGAAGAATCACTTTACCTCCTAATTACTAAGAAGACAAAACTTGAATGATAGAATTGTCAACCTCATAAAGAGTCAACACACAAATCGACATTTGGTGGTGAAAAAGGGAAATTCCAAATGCAATACCTAAGAGTCTCGAGACTTTTTATTTGTTTTCTCCTTTTTAACACACTCTTCATCTTGACATTCAATCTTTTCCTCTGTTTTCTTTAATTTGCTTATTTTGAACCACTCACAAAGCAATGGGATTCCCAACTTTTTTCAAAACTGAAAATGGTTAGCATAGGAAATGTAAGGAAAGGTGGAACTGTTTTTTCCCCATTTTCTCTATTTTTGTGTTTAAGGAAAAGAAATTATTAACGTGTTGGATTTGGTGAAATTCTCTATAGCTCTTGCACATTTTTATTTTTATTTGAATTTTGATTCGTTTGAGTCATAGTGTTTATTGGTGCTACATATTTTACGCTTTTTTGTGATCGAATGTGTGAAATTTTTTGTATCTTTGGCTTATGTTTTCTTTTATATCTAATTTTTTGCCTATGTTTCAAAGCCATTGTTTAGTTGTAGTCTATGATAAATGATGGGAATGGATATCCAATAATATTCACGTGCTTTGTGGGAAAACAGACGAAAAGGAACAAAAAGTAAAAAAGGGAATCTAAGATTCAAAAACTTTTACGTTTTTATTCTCTGTTTTAGAAATACTTGCTTTCATCCCCAACAAAAACAATCAATTCATCAGCTGTTGATCGGTTGCTCTAAATTGTGTAATGATCTATTGTTGTTAATATTAGTTTATTTATTTATTATTTTCTGTTTTTATGTTCATATGTTTTGATATTAATTTTGTGCAGTGTATATTCATTTGGTGATTTCATGTTAGAGATGTTAAAAACTGTCTCAATAGCTATTTGATGTGGTTTGCTACCAATATATGAATATATGTCAGATAAAGAGAAAGAGAGACCAACTTGAGGATGTTGATGACTGCAAGAGAGAGAAAAACATAGGAGAATAGTATTTGTATAAAGGTTTTTTTTTCATTGAAATTATGATTTAGATATGTGGTGTGATTGATTTTTCATTGAATTGACGAACTTAGTATATGTTATATTAAAGACTTGACTATGGTTATGAACCGGACATGTTCAAGATTTAGTATTTTTTAAATCAAATTTATTAACTTCGCATCTATTATACTTTTTTTTGTTAATCAGAATTTTGTAATATGCATTGTTGGATGACACTGATACTTATGTATGTTCCAATCCCTTTTGTTTGAGTCCTTATAAGACAATGTCTTACTGCCAGACAAGAAGTGTTATGTAGGATGGAGTAGCACGTGCTAGCTCGCATATTATATATATATATGTCCCAATATGTCAGAATTCAATCATTTGTTTGTTTTGCATTATTTCTCTTTATTGTACTTAAGAATATTGGTTTGTAAATGTGTTGTTGTTGTTATTGCCAGTGGCGGACCTCCAGAGGCGCAAGGAGGTGCAATTGCACCTCCCGTCGCCGGAAAAAACCATGGAGGTGCTAGATTTGCCCCTTTGCTCTCTAGCGTTTTAAAAGATGCTATCAAGGCGCACCTCATGGAGTGCGTTGATCTCAGGCCTCCTGAAATCGCATCAAGGCACCATTCGTTTGGCAAGTTACACGATTGAGGCATGCACTGTGTTGCAAAGGAGTTGCAGAGTCGTGTTGCTTATGGAGGCTCTGGTTCACGAATGAAGAAGACAACCCCTTTTTTAATTTTCACAAACGACGTCGTCCTTCATTCCTGTTTAATAAAACGCGTGTTTCAATGAAGTTGTTTTATAAAAATCAAACTCTTCGGTTTTGGTGCAACCTAGATAACAGCAGTTTCAAGATTCATTATTTTGCTTCAATTACTTGGTTGTTATAATAAATATTATAATAATATAATACCAAAAGGCATACGCTTCCAATTTGAAGAAGCCCGTCAGTCCCAAAAAATAAAAACCAAAGAAGAAGAATCCTTTCAGGAAGCTCTCAGATAACAATTTGAATATTAGAGTTTTTGTTTAATTAGGACTTGATCTAATATTTTTACTATGATAATGTGTTTTTATTATTATTTTTTAATTTATTTTACCGTGCTAATTAACCCTAAAATTATCTAAGGGTCTAGTTCATTTCATAATATGTTTTTTTATTTAGTCCTTGGCAGTTTCAAAATCATTATTGCCCCTCTCCTGAAAAATTCCTGGATCCGCCTCTGGTTATTGCTGCTCCCTTCACTCTTGCAAATTGATATCCGGATATAATTTGACCCTTTCTTTATTTCACAGCTTGGCTACACCAAAAAGCAAGAGGAGAGACACTTTCGTGAACTTTAGAGGTATGAGAACCCCTCCAATAACTCACCTCATCAAATTTAAGATTATTAGTTATATTACTCAACCAATTTTAATCAAATTTAAAATTATTAGTTATCTTACTTAACCAATATTTAGTGCCCCAAAGAATAGAAGTAGAATATCCTTCAATGATGATTTTTTTTCCTTTTGAATGTTTTTTCTCTAGGTTCTCAAGAAACATTTCACTTGATTTCTTGACTTGGTAGGCTTGATTGATAATGAGTTTTGAGTCGAATGTGCTAACTGTGCATATCGGTTTAACTAGGCTTGACATTAGTATATGCATACTATTTAATTGTTATGGAATCCAGTTAATTCCTTGATAGAATAATAGATATTTGTAATTGTGAAGTTGTTTAGACGAAACTAAATTTATGTTGGTGTTAAAAATATGAGTAAGATTTCATATAGTAATGGAAATTTTGTTATCTTTTTAGTCTTCTCATCATGTGATAACCTATTTGTTTAGTCATCTTGGTGCATGCATAAAGGCGTTATATTGAAGTCATGTACTTATAGACAATTATCTGATTTATGTATATTAGTAGCTCCTTTTTTCTCTTAATTTCCTTTCGAAAATTGTTATTTGTCGTAAATCATGTGCTTTTAGACCATTATCACAAACATAATCTGTGTTTTTATTTTTCACTCTTTTGATTGTTGCTTTATTTCATTTTTCGCTTTTAGCGTTTTTCTATAGGTGCTGTGTAACTGCTTTTTGGATTGCTTGATAGCTCTTCTCATTGTTGCTAGGCAACAGGTCAGTTTTTTTTTCATCTTTTAAGGAGGTCATGCATATCAACTGTGGCAAATTAGTTTTTGGATATTGTGTCATTTGAAAATTGTTATTTCTGTGGTTGTGATGTTATTGCTTATATTTGGTTTGCTTGGTTAGGCTATAGAAATTGTATTTAATTCGTTTTCAGGTGATGTATTGTTTGACAATTCTTAATTCTATAGCCGCAGGATTGTTGGTGTGCGTCCATTTTGCTTTATTAGGCTATAGATGTAATAAAAATATTATAATTTAACTCATGCATGTTTTTTTTTCTTTCTAGATATCGATATGTTCATTGAAATTTGTAATTTTTGAATATCATGTCTAAAAGGATTACAAAAACCAGAAAAAGCCTAAGGACGCAGGAAACCTATATTTATGCCACTTCAAGTGGTACACAAATCTGTCATGAAAATGTTTGTTGCACTAATACCGAGTATAAGTATGAAGTCAAAAAAAAAATTATGAAACCAGTCATAAAAAAATTGCCAAACTCATATGCTGTCAAAAAAAGCTAGAGTTTCCAATAGAGCCTTCATAGTGTCACAAGCCTGTGGTTCTGGTAGTTCAGCTAGTATAGAATATTCTAGCGAAAATGTTTGTCATCCTAACAACGAAAATAAGCATCTAGACACAAAAAAATTCCAAAACAAGCCATAAAAAAACCTTTCAAACTGAGAACAAGAAACGAAAATGTGTTGAGAATATATGCTATCGTCACATAAACACAAGTCAAACAACCAGAGAAGAGATTTCAGACACTTCTGATAAGATGAATAGGGGTCAAGCATTTTATTAGGGGTCAAGCATTTTATTAGAGGAAGAGGCACAATACGTTTTTTCCTCTGTTAACTATTTATTTTCAACCCTATCTTTATATTACTTAGGGCGTACATTTGTCTTATTTTTCTCTCTTTTTGCCCTGTTCTATGTTGCGTTTCTTTGTAGGAATGATTGAAGAATATGTGAATTTGGGAGATAAAAATTGTAAGTGCATTTATTATGGTGCACTTTTTTGGTTCAAAGAATCTATTAAAAAAACAAATGCAACTAATGAGCCTCTTTTTACTCTTTGTTGCCAACAAGGAAAGATCAAACTTCTGATTTCAAAGCCAACACCTCTTTTTTAAGAAAATTTACTTGATCCGGATAGAGGGCCAAAAAGTTTGCTGTTTAGAGAGAATATCAGGGTCTATAATTCTATGTTTGCATTTACTTCAATGGGAGCCAAAGTTGATCACTCAATTAACAATATACCAAGTCCTTATATTTTTAAAATTAGTTGTCAAGTTCATCATTTAATGGGTTCTTTGTTACCCCTTGAAGGTGAATGTCCAAAATTTGCTTAGCTATACATATATGAAACTCATAATGAAACAATGAATCGCCTTAACGCCGTTAATTGTAAACAAAAGAATGAAAAGCTTGATGAAGACATTGTTCAAGGTCTAATTACGATGTTTGACGAATCAAATGAATTGTAAAACTTTTTCGAACAGTCAGGGATAAATTTGAAGGGGGTTCTCTTACTCCTTTAAAACTGCGATTGTTGGGTCGGCAGGCAAATGATAGTAAACAATATGAACAACCAACATGTGATGAAATTGGTGGTTTGGTTGTGGGAGATATAGGCCTTTTTGATTCAAATAGAGATATTGTTATAGAGTTGAAAGCTAGAGAGTAGAAACGCATCACAAAATTAAATCCAAAGTTCATGTCTTTGCAATATCCTATTCTTTTCCCTTTTGGCGAAGATGGTTATAGGCTTGATTTAAAATGGAGCAATGATTACAAAGGTCATGAGCCCAAAAGAGGAAGGGTGCCTATGAGAGCTTTCTTAGCTTATCAGATTTAGGAAAGAGGGCCTTTATTGGATACATTGTTAAAAGGTGGAAGATTGTTCCAACAGTTTTAGTAGATTCTTATGCAACACTTGAAGAAGATCGATTGGATTATATTAGAAAAATCAAAAGAATTTGAGAAGTGAGGTTTATAAAGGTATTTATGATGCAATTTCAAAGGGTGATAGTGATGCCAATAATGTTGGACAAAAAGTGATATTGCCTAGCTCATATACCTGGAAGTACTAGATACTGCTTAATAACTATCAAGATGTTATGGCAATTTGTTGGCATTATGGTAATCCTGATTTATTTATTACTTTTACATTCAATGTCAAATGCCCTGAAATTGTTAGAGAACTTGATAAGAAGCTTGGATATAAGGGAGAGGATAGACCAGATCTAATTTCTAGAGTGTTTAAAATGAAGCTCAATGATATGATCAGTTATATTAAATCAGGAAAAGTTTTTGGAGAAGTTGAGGCAAGTGAATTTTACAAACTCATAATTTCAGCTATCCTCAATTTCTTAGATTTTTTAATGATAATAAAACTTATTAGGTTTTTTTTTTTTTGGGTATTTGTTGCCCTGATCACAAACAGACATTTGTACAATCGAATTCCAAAAAAGAGGATTGCCTCATTGTCATATGTTGGTCTGGTTGAAACAAGGTTATAAATGCTTTTCAGGAGGAGACAGAGATTCCATCGTTTCTAGAATATTACCAGAGAAGGATGTGGATCCTATGCTTTATGATATTGTGAGGCAATTTATGATCCACGGTCCTTGCGGGGAAATGAACCGTAATTCTCCCTGCATGCGAGGAGGTGTATGTTCTAAGTCTTTTCCCAAACAATATAAGAGCCAATCAGTTTTTGAAAAAAATGGTTTTCCTACATACAAGTGCCGTGAAGATCCAACAAAATTTGTATTAAAAAATGGAATAAAGGTTGACAACAGCTTTGCGGTGCCTTACAATTCAGAATTATTATTGAGATACAACGCACACTTAAATGTTGAATCCTGTTGGCAATCAATGCTTATAAAATATCTTTTTAAATCTATAAACAAAGATTCAGATATGGCTAGAGCAGTTTTTGAAGAGAAACCAAAGGATGAAATATTAGCTTATTTGAATTGTAGATACATATCCCTATATGAAGCCGTTTGGAGATTGTTTCAATACCCTATTCATTCTAGAGAACCTGTTGTTGAACGATTATCAATACATTTGCCTTTAGAACAAAATGTTGTTTTCAATGGTGATCAATCGCTTGAATCAATTGTTAACCAAAAAGGTACCTGAAGATACAATGCTAACAAGTTGGTTTAAAACAAACCAAATGTTTCCTGAAGCGCGAACATTGACTTATGCAGAATTCCCTACAAAATTTGTGTGGGATTATCGCAACAAAATTTGGAGACCTAGGAAACAAAGGAGAGCAATAGGTAGAATAGCCTATGTGCATCTTGCATCTGGTGAATTGTTTTACTTGAGAATGCTTTTGAATTTGCAAAAAGGTGCCTTGGATTTTGATCACATTAAAACTATTGATGGTATCACACAACCGTCATATCATGCTGCATGTAAATGCCTAGGTTTGTTAGGAGATGATAAAGAATGGATTGAGGCCTTAGCAAATGCTGTGGACACAGCCTCATGTTCTCAATTCAGACAATTGTTTGTTACAATCATTTTGTTTTGTGATGTAGGAAATCCTCAATTGCTTTTTCATACTCATTGGCAAAATATGTGTGATGACATTTTGTACAAACTACAGAAAGCTTTTCTAATGCCAAATCTGATTTTGTCAGAATTTGAATTAAAAAATTCACTTTTGTTTGAATTAGAACAATTTTTTAATACATCATCTAGCTCTTTAAAAGATCATTATCTTCCTATGCCTGATGAACATAAAATGTCAGAAATTAGAATCAAATTGCTAAGAGAAGAGTTAAATTATGATAGGCCTGGGCACGGTTTGGTTCCGGTTAGATTTTGGCTGACTGATGGGCCAAACCGATCAAACTAGTGATTCTTGGGTTGGATCGGGTCAAAGTTTAAAAGATGAAGTTGGGTTCGAACCCGATTAAGGCCCTGTTTGGGATTGTTTTTTTTGGCCAAAAACCTGCTTCACTTTAAAGTTAAGCGGTTTAAGGTGTTTGGTAAAAAGAAAATATCCTGATTATTTTAAAAGCAATGGCCTTTTGACAGCAACTTTTAAAAGCATGCTTTGGGTTGCTTTTCAAAGCTGCTTTCAAAGAAGCGAGAGATGAACATTTAATGAATTTTTTTAATTCCCAAAATACCATCATTCATTTTAAAAAATGACACCACCTCCACTTCCACATCCAACTCCACCACTTGCACCACCACATTCACTACCTCCACAACCACCGCCGCCACCACCACCACCACATCCTCCTCATCCTCATCCTCCGCCACCACCACCACAACCACCACCTCTTCCACCTCCTCCACCACCTCCACCTCCACCTCCACAACAACCACCACCACCACCACAACCACCACCTCCTCCAAAACCTCCAAATCCACCACCACCTCCACAACCAAAATCACCACCACAACCACCACCACCACATCCTCCTCCTCCACCACCTCCACAACCGCCATCCCCACCACCACCAGTACCACAACCACCAACTCCACCTTCATCACCACCACCACCTTCATCACCACTCCACCAACACCACCACCAGGACCACAACCACCAACCCCACCTTCATCACCACCACCACCTCCACTCCATCACTACCACCACCACCTCCACTCCATCACTACCACCACATGATTAGTACATAACACTTTTAACATCATGTCTATTTTAGTCATTATTCACAGTTACAACAATTTTATATTAAAATTTACCAAACGTTTTTTACACTGCTTTTTGTACTAACAACACTTTAAAAATATTGTTTACCAAACACGGAGCTGCTTTACTTTACAGCTAATTATTTTCAAAGCACAGTAGAAGCAACTTTTTTTAAAAGTGAGGTAATCCCAAACTGGGCCTAAGTCCGTTGGTTCTACTTTTATTCGGTTTTGGGCTTTGGCCCAAATAATTTCTTTTCCCTTAAAAATGAGCTATTAAAACAGGCCCAATTCTTTGTTTTTTTCTTAAACATCAGCTAAAGCCTAAATCTATTAAAACTTGCTCAAATCAAATCCCCTTTTTTTTTTTTTTTAGAATATCAAATCATGCATATTCAAGTATAATTCATCCATCATTCTAAATTATAATCTAAGTGTTTAAACAACTAAATCCATCACAAATTAATACAATCATCAACCAACGAAACAAATATAACACCTTACAATTCATAATAAAAATGCATATAAAGATATAAAATACAAAACAACAGCTGCATCCATCCAAAAGCCTTTACAAAGAACCGTGCATAACAACACTCGAAGATTTAACACAATCAAGACATTAAAAACAACCCATTTTTAACTTAAAACAGAACATATCACATTATCTCAATAAACATAATAAACATATACAAACAACTGCAAAATACATAATAAAAAAATCCAAACAGAGCCCTTCCAAGAAGCTAAGTCATACCTCCATTGAAGCTAAATGATCATAACAGATTCACTTGTATCGGTTAAGGAGCTGCAAAAAAAAAAAAAAAAGATTCAACACACTTAAAACAGATTCTAATCTTCACATACACACTTAACCAAAACAAAACAAATAACATTTAACCAAAACAAAACAAATAGCATTTAACCAAAAAAAAAAATTACCAGTTAACTGAATCTGAAACAAAACAAATATAAACGTAAATGACATAGGGAGAATAAACGTAAGGTAACCAATCTTCAATCTGGCATTACCTCTTAATGGATGAATGAACATAAGTGCTTTATTGGATTGCTTGTGGTGGACGTCTAGCCTTAGTATCTTATCTTCCTGATTTTCTAAACCAATTAATGTATTTATAAAGATATTGGTTGAACGGTTTAGATTTACCGAAATGCGGTTAAATGCACGGAGCCTAAATGCAGAGGCTTGGGATTGCCACAATTATATACCACTTCATATGGGAGAAGAGGTGGCTATGCCAAATCAATTATATGATGAGCTATCTTTTAATTAAAGTGTGTAAATTCTGCAAACAATGAAGCTATAATTACTTATTTTTCCAAATTAAGATGTTAATTTGACATTCTCTATATCCTGCCCTTTTTTGTTTCTAGAATCCCACCATTCATGTCGTCCCCAGCAATGACTAAGATTTTTTTTCTTTTGAATGATTTAGTTTAATTTTGAAGTGTCAAGTCAAGTCATGTTTAGACTACTTGAGGCCAATTGGGTCGCTAATCCATTCAAGCTCCAATAACTTTGCCAAAAACAGAACTTCAAAACAATAAGAGTTTCATCAAAGGATTACTTTTGATGGCCGCACATTGGGTCAAGAAATAGTTGTTGACACTCAGCTAGTTTATTCTCCTAAGCGTAATTCTAATTTGCCATAGGTCCAACCACATTATTCACAAGCAAAACAAAAGCGATGTGGTCAAAATTTTCCTCTCCTTCTCTTCTCAAGCCACATTGACCCCTATTTTTGCCATTTTTGTAATTGTTGTTGCTCTGAACAAATTCATCAAGGGCCAAGTCAAGTTGTACATTTTATCCCTAAAAAGCACAATTCTAGCTTCCCTATTGTGGTGCTATAAGGTGGGTGGTTTTTTTTTTTTGAGAACCTCGACAATAATTTCAAAGAATGTTTTCCAATGACCCCTTCTGGATTAAGCTATGAGACACTAGATATTTTGGGGTCCTTAAAAATATTTTATAATTTCAGAAAATTTTTATGAAATTTTTTGGAAATTGAATGGGATAATTTGGATTTCTGGTTTTTTGGTTTTTTTGGGGTCAAAGGTAGGAAGGGGGAGGGGGATAATTTACTCACATACACTGATGCCTAAGGATTTCGAATCCGAGACCATTGATCTAAGGCCAAACATACTTTTCTACTAAGTATGACCCCATTGGCATTTGGATTTGTGGTTTATTAGAAGTGAATAAGAAAATATTTAAAAAAATTCTTGAGATTGTTGTAAATGCATGAGTTGGTGGATGACCACTGTACCTCTTGGCATTCACCCTTCCTAATTCTATGTAACCTATGCACTAAATATCATAGTTATGAGCTTGTAATTTATGAGTTGTTAATGTCTTCATATCATATCATTGTAAGCCTATAAGTAATAGGTCTTACTAGGATGAGATATACAAGTTGATTCACAAATTATATTGTCTTTCTGTATACTTTCCAATTCTCTTTAACGGAGATCAAGTTTTTAGAGTATGGATGTATTTTTAAGGAGTATCCGAAGTTGGAAGAATTGGATAGTGACACGTGGCGCTGTGCTATTGGACTGCTTAAAAAAAATAAGAAAATGAGAAGCGGCGGATAAAACCCCACCAATGGCTGGTGCACAGGTCCCTGCCGCTCTTTTTCAGGCTCTATATTTTCTTTGAGTTAAACGAACAAAAAACAAAAAGAAAAAAAGGAAAAGAAAAGAATCGATAAGGTTGCCTGAGCTGAGGGAAAGAGTTCAAGATGGACGGGGAAGTGTGGTTCTGTCTTCTGTTTTTGACCTAAGCGGCGCCTCTCTCTCCCAACCTCAGATCTTTCGACGACAGCATCGGCGTCGCTCAGCTGCCACAACCACCTCCCTTGCGCCCTCAATCTCATCCACTCAACTCTACCGGTTGCCGAAGGTAAATTCTCTCTCTTCTGTACATTCTGTTCCCATTATGGCTTTGAAATCTGAACTTGAGAATATACTTTTGCATTTTTTTGAACGATTCTTCCATTCAATCGGTCTGTGCTCTGTCTGTGGGTTGTCTTGTATCAATACAGTAGGAAGGAAGTGGTAAACTCGTTATTGGCAGGGTTGAATCTCTGTTATTGGGAATGGTTGAATCTCTGTTATTGGGTAGGGCTGTGGCGTTTAATGGAATTCTAGTTTCATACCAGGAAAAAAAGAAAACAAACTAATCCAACTTTATGCATTCGTGACTGAAAACACCCAAAATAGAGAACTAGATAATAGAACCTCCACTGTCAAACCAAATAGAACCTCCACATCAAACACAATCGAACCCAATTGAAGGGGATGAAGATCTGCGACTTTGAAGTTGAAGGGGAAAATAGAGAAAGATCGGGAGGGAGAGAGAGCCAAGGATAGAGAACTAGAGAGAGAAAGAGTGAGAACCAGAGAACTTGAGAGGGAGATAGAGAAACGGAGAGAAAAAGAGACACAGGAAAAGAGGAGGTGCGGGACGTAAGAAGAAACGTCATCACATTAACAGTCACATTGCCAAACTCCATTTTGGGAATTAACAAACATCATCACATTTTACTAGTCTCTCATTGCTCGAGCGAGGTTTTCAAATTGCATATTAAACAAGTTTTTAAATTTTAAAAATGAACCTGAGAACTTTTTGTTTTTAAGAAAAATCAAAGTTTTTGAGTTCCTTATCTAAATAGGATACCAAAGGCACCCTAATTGTTTTTTTAACTGTTTTTGCCGCCTCAAGCTCCTACAGTTACCCGCCCCCAAATTTCAAGCCCTAGCCTCCTCAATCCGGAACCCAGTCGACAACATAAACGAAGAAGACGAAGTTTTGCCAACAACAAAAAAATGAAGACGAAGTGAAAATGGTTTTTGGGCAAGTGGTGATTGGTCCACCTGGGTCAGGGAAGACCACCTACTGCAATGGCATGTCTCAGTTTCTCCAACTCATTGGAAGGTAAATTTTCACCTCTGCTTCTGGTTTTTTTCTTTGGTAACATAGACAAAGCCCAAACCAAAGAGACTACACAGAAACAAATTTATGCGTCAAGAGGCCATTCTCTCTGCCTCTGGTTTTGAAGTTTTCCTTCCTATGGCGTCAATGACAACTTTATCATTTTGGGCATGCAGAAAAGTTGCTGTTATCAATTTGGATCCTGCTAACGATGCATTGCCGTATCCTACTCATTAGTTTACTTTTCATTCTTCATATTTTGCAGTTTTAGTAGTTTCCTTTCCTTGTAGTATGTCAAGCCTTTACTTAAATTTAGATATGAATGTGCTGTGAACATAGAGGATCTTATAAAACTAAGTGATGTGATGGTGGAGCATGGTCTTGGTCCAAATGGAGGTGAGCTCCTATTATTTTTTTATTTAGTATATCTAAATATCTATAAACACTTTTGGTTCATCACTTGGACAAAGTAAAATGTGCAAATGTTTGTTTTTCTTTTATTAGCAATGTTTGGATTGTAAATGAAAAAGAAAATTGGATAGTTTATGGTCAGCTGTTATCAGATGGTTTGCGATCAGCGTTATGATTAACCTTTAATGGGTGCTTAAGAGTGTGCTTTTGTTAGACTCAACAAATGATGTTTTTTTTTGTGTGTGTGTGGAAATATTATAGTCTTTTAGAAGTTTTTTAATGGATTTTGTGATCAACATAATTTTCTGGTTCTGCACCTTCTGAAGTTTCTTTTGTCATGTTCATCCAGGTCTTGTATATTGCATGGATTATCTAGAGAAGAATATTGACTGGTTGGAGGCGAAGTTGAAACCTCTTATAAAAGGTTTGCTTGTTTTGTCTTGCTTTACGTATTTAAATATTCAGGCTCTCGAAATTATGATCATGCTAATCCTTTTTTAGTTTGCCAGAGGTCATGATTATTCTTGACCATACTTTTATCCCCCCGAAACTTTTGAGATGTCCAGTCCTGTTATGATGTTTGCTTGAGATACATCAATACTGCTTCTTCGACTTGTTACAACTGTCTTTTTTCATGTTGTTTATATTAAGAGAAGTTGTACAGTTCTCAGAGGGTGTGTGCATCTATTGACTGGTGTCTTCTGAAGGACTTATATACATATGCTTGCATTGTTATTGCAAGAACCAGTTCAAATTGGAGCTATTCCTGTGGTAGTTTGGGATTATACTTGATGTTTGACCAATGATGCCCAAGTATAAATGATAACTGAAGCCTTCGGGAAACTGCAATAAGGATCATTTGAAACCAATTAAGCAAGTAGATATGTTTTTTTCCTCGTTTGTGGTTATCTAACTGCAGTCCTGTAGAGTTATGCATCATAATAGTTTGTTTGCAAGGAATGGCATGTTAGTGTTCTTGTAGGTTGTCCCCTGAGCAGTGATGAAATAACTGTTGTATTTTGCTGCCTGCCTAACAATGTTATTAACTTTGCAGATCACTACTTTCTCTTTGATTTCCCTGGCCAAGTCGAACTATTCTTTCTTCACTCCAGCGCCAAGAATGTTATCATGAAACTCGTAAAGAAGTTAAACCTCAGGGTATATTATAATCTTCTTTTGCAATCTTTGTAGCTTGCACCATTCACCAGGACCATGATAGTTGATGTGCCTTGTGCTTGTTATCTTGATGGCTTCCTGATTTGATGCAGTTGACTGCAGTTCATTTGGTTGATGCCCACCTTTGCAGTGACCCTGGGAAGTATGTTAGTGCATTGCTTCTCTCTTTATCCACCATGCTTCGTATGGAACTCCCACACATAAATGTCTTGTCTAAGATTGATTTAATAGAGAGTTATGGAAAGCTAGGTATGGCTCTGGTTCTTTTTTTTCTTCCTGTTCCCTTCTTATACATAACATTTAAAATATCTGATAATAATGCCGGTGCTCCTTCTTCTTGCTAATTTTTGCTATTTTCTTTTTGATGTCTGCAGCTTTCAACCTTGATTTTTATACAGATGTGGAGAATCTATCTTATCTTCAATACAGTCTTGATCAGGATCCTCGCTCGGCTAAGTACAGGTGTGATTAACATTTGATCATGTGGAAAAGTTATGAAAAGCCTTCTTTGATATTAATAAAATGTTTCTTGTTTGTATTGCAGAAAGCTCACTAAGGAGATTTGTGATGTAGTAGAAGATTACAGTCTTGTCAATTTTACAACTTTAGATATTCAGGCATGCCAATCCCTCTTCACTTTACTCCTGACGTCGTGAACTTTTTATACTTTGTGTTTTAAGTCAGTTGCTACTTTACAGGATAAAGAGAGTGTGGGAAATCTAGTTAAACTGATAGACAAGAGCAATGGATACATTTTTGCTGGCATAGAAGCGAGTGCAGTAGAGTTCAGCAAGATTGCAGTTGGTCCTGTTGATTGGGATTATTACAGATATCCTTTTAATTTTGATTCTATAATAATCTGTTTTCTCTTATTCCTTTTTCTTGTCCACTTTTTGATGCATGCTTCAAGCTGTAGCATAATTTAGAATCAAATTTGTCCACTTTTTGTGGAAAATATCCTACTAAAACACTAGTTTAAGTATCTGAAAGACTGGGTTTCTACATTTACATCTAGGTGGACCAGAATGTGTATGAGATCCTCCTATCCAGATAGGTAATGCTGCATTTGATTTGAATTGAAAAAACTTGATGTCAAGGAAGTTCTTTTGATTAGTTGATACATCTGAACTGTGTTGTTTTGTATTTCAATATTCATGTTGCATATAAATCAAAGAAATCGGAAGGTGTATTTTTAATGAGTTTTGCTTAACAGAGTAGCTCACAGTTGCAGCGGTGCAAGAGAAGTACATGAAGGATGACGAAAATTTTGATGATGATGATGAACACTCTGGAGATTGACAATCTTCATTTTGTGAGAAAATGATTCTGGTGAGCATTGTATTGTTCCCCCGTTCTGCCTCATTATTAACAGTCAGGCACCTCTCAAGGTGGCAGATGCTTTGTGTTGACGAAATTAGGCAACTCGCTCTTGCGTGGCTATTTTTGTATGATATATGCATTTCTCTTAGTCATGCCGTGTTTATTAATGTGAAAATGCAACTTACATAGAACTAATTTATTTACTAGGCGTTGAGCAATATGATTATATTGGTTTTATAACAAAACTGTGGTTTTATGGGGGCTGGATTGAATTATGCACCGCCAATGATTATGCCGATGATCTGATTAAGAATTTAATAACTTCTACTCACTCTCTATCCGTACATAGTAGTGAGTTGATAACAAAGTTTCTTCATGTAAAAGTGTGCGTACACACGCACACAGGAAATCTGCTTTGTTGAAGAAGATGCCTTTGAACTTCTAGATGTTATAGACTTCTAGAAAATAAATGTCTGCGGGTGATAAATGTCGGGCCCCGCTCCGAATTGGAAACGGGGGGAATGTGTTTTATTTTATTTTATTTACTTTTTTTTCTTCCTCAAAACTTAAGTTTTATTAAGAACATTCGAATATATAATTTCTTAAAGAAGAAAGAGAGAAGATGACAACACAGTCATCGAGAGTAGTGCAGAGCAACAAATTGTAGCCACTTTCGTCCTAAATATATGATTTCCATTATTTTTTAAAATTTGGGCGAATTTTATTTTTAATTTGATGATTGTTCTTGTAATTTTCTTCTTAATTTATATTCGATCAAGTTGACTGAGATGGATTGCTCATTTTAGCTCTTAAATAACTGCAATTATTGCTCCTACTCTTCAATAACTGCAAATTAATCGTTTACCAAGTAAAAAGTATGAACGACGACTTGTTAATACTTACGTAATTTAACACATTAAGACATTCAAACGAGGGAAGTTATGAATCGGAACAGTCATAATTAAAAGCAAGAAAGAATAGGTTTAAGATCAAATACTCCCCTCTAATCAATCTAATTATGAGTTTTCATGTATTGAATTAAAGATTCATTTACTTATTTTGATTCAGTAGGTGTTAATAAAAGCATGAGAAGTCATAAATCAAAAAATAATTTTATGTCATATTTACTTATCAGAAATGCGGATAGAATAAGGGATAAACCACTTGTTTTTCACATGCCAACCTAACTAAAAAGAAGACATGCTTCTTTGTTGTGTGAAATTTCCAAATCACACTTGCTTTTTGTTGACCAAAAACAACCGTGCCAACTTCCATTCTAATAATTCATGGTCCCAGTGGCCAGTGGCCCTTCTAGATGACAAATATAAGCGCGTCACTCAACAATTTATTGATAAAAATAAAAAGTAAATATATTCTTATTAAAAAATTGGATAAAGACCAGGTAAAAGTTCAATTCTATAATACCCTTCTCCAAGCAAAAAGACCAGGTAAAAATTCAAAATTAAATATTTTATAGATATCCTTTGGTTTGCATTTGCAAAGAACAATCCGAACGTGTATACGTGGCATTGTGTTTTTCCCTCCTCCCCAAGAAGTCAAACCACACCAAAATCCATGTGGACTGAAGAAGCTTCTATAGGATTTTGTTTTGTCAAACCTTCAATTGATTATGCTTTGTTTGGATCTGCCTTCTCTCACCACAGGATCTGCCCTCTTCTCTTCCAATCAACCAAATCACAAAAAGCCCTCAACACCAAACTCACCAAACTCTCTCTCTCTCTCTCTCTCAAAAACTCAGTTGATTTCAAATGTTGAGCCCTTTCAGCTGTGGCTTTTTCCACCCAGAAGATGTTCACGATGAACCCGTAAGTTCAAGTCCTTGTTCAACTCCAAGAAGATCGTCCAGAAGAAGCAGCAAGGACAGCAAAAACCCATACTCAAGCCGCGGCCTTGACAAGTTCTCTGCACTCTTAGCTGATCTTAAAGAGAAAAGGCAGAAGATTTATGCAGAAACGCCCCCACATGACGTATCGTTTGTCCGCTTTGTGTTCAAGGACTCAAACGACGACGTCCCCGTCCCGATCGTGATCAAAGTGAAGGACAAAAAGGAAGACCAAAACAGCAACAAAATCAGCAAGCCTGATCAACATCAGGTACTGGTAAAAGAAAAGCATGTAACACCACTCGATAAATTTACCGTTGAGCCCTCAACACCCACCAAGGAAGTGTCCCAGGAGCAACCCAAGACTGATGATAAGAAGAGGAGGGCGTTTTGGTCATGGAGTTTCAGTGACATGAACTTGGGCTTGTGGAAAAGGCCATCTTCTTATTTGCCAGTGGTTATGGTCTTCATTTTGGTGCTGTTGGCTGTGTTCGGGAGATCTGTTGCCATACTATGCACCTCTATTGGTTGGTATGCGTTGCCAACGTTGAAAGAGAGCAGCAGCAGCAGCACAAGAAGAGCATCAAAGAAAAAAGACCACGTTAGAAGATTCAGTAACAATAATAAGACGGAAGCCGATCATCATGGCTTGTCTTCTCCAAAGAGCAGTAGCCCCACCGCCGGTACGCCCCGTTCGCAACAGGACGGTCACCGGAAAAGCTGGTGACCATGAATTGACTTGTGAATTCCTCCATATGTTAATTGGTTCTTTCTTTCTTTTTTCCTTTTTTTTTTTGGGGTCAATATTTGGCTGCTCTGTACGTACAAGCACTGTTTTTTAATTGGTTGCTTGTAGGGGGTTGGGTTGAAGAAATTCAACTCTCTGTTTGATATGTTTGTAAATGTAAATTATGAGTTATATAGATAGTAGCCCATGTCATGTTAGCTCTTTATGGCATAGAGGTTTTGTAAGAAGTAATCAGTGAAAAATGCCTGGTAATTCCATGATTATGTTGTTAATTATGTCTTGATCTTCTATTTTTATGCTGAATTATTTCCCCAAAAAAGCTAATTATGGATTAGGTTGTGGATTAAGCTATCATCATGAGTATAATTGTGCGGCGTTGCTTATAATAGTAAAAAGCATAATCGCGTCGTAATGAAGCCGAGAGCTACAACAGATTATTTTATTGAATGCAAATCCTTGAGGAATCTGGAGGTCCTTTGGCCTTGCTATAATATACTTAACTAAATCCACTCCACGTTTCTCCTCTTCTTTTTAAACAAACAATTTTCACGTTTCTCCTCTACCATGAGATGCTGCTTACCACGACAATTATTTAATGGTAATAACCATATGAAATTTTCTTGGGAATTTAAGAAGGAAATTCTTGCCCACAACAATTAAATTAATCAACCTTCAAAGATCATATTGCTTAAAATATGAAAAAGGAACAAAAAAAATTTGATTTATTCAGATTTGAAATATGGAAAGCAGATTACACATGTTGGCTCGTTTGGGACTGTTTCTCTAGGAAGTACTTCTGCTCATAAGCGTTTCTAACAAAAGCATTTTTATTATAAAAATCTTGAATTTTCATAAAAAATTAAAGTGCTTCGTGAAAAGCACTTGGGAGTGCTTCCTAAAGAAGCACATAGCAGGTGCTTCTCAAGAAAGCGCTTCTATGACCCAAAAGCGCTTCTAAACTTTTCTGCCAAACGCTGTCAAAAACGCTTTTAGTTATCATAAAGTGTTTTTGGCCCTTCCAAAAGCACTCTCAAACAGGCCCTAGTGAACTATGAGGAAGCACTTTGGTGATTGGTTAGGGGGTTCACAATTCTTCCAAAATCATCAGTTTTTAAGATCCACAACCAGCCATGGCATGTACTTCATCAAGAGCTGGACTGACCATCGTTTAAACAAGAACAATGATTTTCGCATTTCCAGTTTAGCATATGACATTGCTTGTGAGTGTGATTCAATTCGGAGTGACGAAAGCTAAATTGAGAGTGCCAACATCGCTACGCTTAAATAATAAAAAAAGGAAGATATCTTTTTTAATATCAAAACTTGCATCTTAAGAACTCAGTCAAGGCATCTACTTTAATTAAGAGGAGTGACAGAAGGTAAACAAACAAAGACTTTAGAAGAGGAAAGTTATCACCACGGCACGAAGTAAGGATCTCCGGTGGCACTGTTAGACTGCATACAATCATGGGAGGTTGGTTCAACTAGAAAACAACATTAATTCTAAAATAATGGGATTTAGCCAAAGTGGCTTCTCAAAGGTAAGAGTTGGCCAATGTAACACTCAGTAAGACATGAAAACAAACCTTCTTCTAGCAAGTATGAATTGGTTTTTTGATGGAAGGTCAATTGATGTTACTAGTTTGAAAAAGTATGACCAACAATGCTGTGTCTGCAACTGTGATATGCAATTCTTACACCCAAAGGCCACTCCGCGTAACAAAAAAGATTGAAATGCCACTCAAGTGTACGATTAATTTAACAAATGAAAACGAACAATAATACTTGTCTGTTTCAGATTTTGAAAAATGGAAATCAGATTAGACATGCAATTAACAAAGAGTAAACAGTTGGTGATTGGTTGTGTTCACATTTCTTCCAAAATCATCAGTTTTAAAGATCCACAACCAGTCATGTCCTTTTACATATTTTGATGAATGATGGCAATGCAATATACTACTAAGCTTAGAAATTCAAACTTCAAGATGTGGTAATGTATTATATATTATATACCAAAGCATATGTGCTAGTCTCCTTTTACATTACAGAGAAATCAATACATGACCTTTACATGCCAACTCTCTTTTTACATTACAGAGAACTCTATATATATATATATATATATCTTCAAGCATGACGCCTACTGAGGCGCCAAGAGTTGGGCTCATTGTATCTGTCATATAGTGGCTCGATGCGTTCTTGACACTTGCGCTTGCTCATGTTGTTAGCCTCTGCAAATTTGAAGGACCTTGGTGCCAGTTCCACCAGCCATTTTGGGTCTATGGCTGTCACCTTGCGCGTGTACTCTTTTGTGGTCATAACCAACTCATGGTAGATGACCCAATCTGGTTGTTTCTGGAACAGAGCACTGCTTGGATGGATATAAACCTGCTGGTTCTCCACCAGGGTTCTGTAGCAGCCACCCTCCTCCTGCGGGTCCTTTCTAGCAGCATGAAAGAAGAACTCTGGGGTAATCTCCTTCCTGATCTTTGTTTGCTTTCCTGCGCTGACAACGTCCAGTTTGTACTTGTCCATGATGCCCAGAAGCTGCTTTCTCACATCCTGTGCCCTCCTCAAGGATCGAGATTGAACAAAGTTGTTAAAACACCATGGCCCTGAAAAGTTACTTGCTTTCCAAGCCTCATAGAGTGCAAGTAAAGTTAGGTGGTCTCCCTCTGGCTGAAAGAACTTGGCTCTCTTCTGATCTGCCTGGGCTTGTTTTTCCCTTGGCCTGTGAAACATGTTGCCTGTCTGAGTCATTGCAATGATGGTCAACATCTCATCACTGCATCCAAGGTCCACGCTGGCGAGTAGCATCTTAGACAGGGGTGGTTCCAGAGGAAACTCGACCATTTTCCTACCCAATCTGGTCAGCAGCCCCTCCTCATCTAGTGCTCCTAAATTGTACAGTTGTTCCATGGCAGAAAAGAGTGCTTAGCGTGGAGGAGAATCCATAAAATCAAATTTCAGGAGATCATTTATCCCCATAGCTTTCATCATAAGTGCAGTCGACGCCAGATTTATCTTCTGGATTTCTGGAGTTGTAGTTGGGGACATTTCGTTGCGGTATGCACTTTCAGTGTAGAGGCGGTAACATTTCCCAGGGCCTGTATGCCCTGCTCGCCCAGCTTGTTGCTCAGCCGACGCTTGTGAAATTGGAGTTATGATCAGTGAGTCAAGCCCCAGCTTTGGGTTATAAACATTTTGTTTAGGAAACCCCGGATCAATTACATAAAATATCCCATCAATGGTCAGTGATGCCTCAGCAATATTAGTAGCCACAACTACTTTCCTCTTCCCTGGTGGAGCAGGATCAAATATCCTCGACTGCATTTCACTTGGAAGGGCGCTATATGCTGGTAGAATAATCAACTCAGGAACATTTTTACCAAGACTTTTCATCCTCTCATATAGAGTCTGGCAGGCAAAATCAATCTCTTCTTGTCCAGTCAAGAAGAGAAGGATGTCACCTTCTGGTTCTTTTAAGTGGATTTGTAGGACGGTGATTAGAGCTGCGTCAAGGTAATCACTTTCTGGCTGCTTGGTGTATAATTTCTCTACGGGAAAAGGCCTCCCGGGGATGATGAAGATTTTACAATCGCAGAAATATTCTGAAAACCTCTCTGCATCCAGAGTAGCAGATGTGGCAATCAAACGAAAGTCTGATCTTCGGTTCAAAAGCTGCTTAAGTAAACCAAAAAGCACATCTGTAGCGACCGTCCTCTCGCGAGCTTCGTCAAGCATGACCACGGAATATTGAGAAAGGTTCTCATCAATCATAATCTCCCTAAGAAGCATACCGTCAGTCATGTACTTGATGACAGTATCTGGTCCAGTGCAATCCTCGAAACGAATTGTATAGCCAACTTTCTCTCCCAAATGGCAACCAACCTCTTCAGCAACCCTCTTGGCCACAGACATCGCAGCCACCCTACTTGGCTGCGTACATCCAATCTTGCCCTTTGTCATGTAACCCGCTTCTGCAAGGTACTGCATTACCTGGGTTGTCTTACCAGAACCAGTCTCACCAATGAGGACGAGCACTGGATTAGTACGCACCGCCTCAATCAGTTGTTCCTTCAGCTTGTAGACAGGCAAGGTCTTCCTCTGTTCCTGAATTGAAAGCTCTGACCTCTGCCCAAAACTGACGGTTTTCCCTAAAGCATCCTTCTTCCACTCGGGCATTTCATAGCCTGACAAACCCACACCTCTAAGTTCTTGTGCAAATTGCCTCTCACCAGCCTCTGGCATTGGATCTTCCCAGGGACACTTCTCTATCCTCCTTAGCTAGCGCAGATCGAAGTGCAGCTGCGCGGCTCAATGACTCTTCTGGATTCTTCAAGATCTTCACAGGGGACATGTCCAAAGAATATTCCAAAAACCCCGGCTTGCCCTCCCTGGTTTCAACCTCAGTCTCTTCCTCAGCTCCCTCTTCTTGATAAAGCATACCATTTGCTTTTTCTTCATCATACATTGGATACTCTGTAACGCTCAAAACACCAGAGGCAATCAACTGCTGGGCTTCCCACTTCTCGGGCGAGCTCATTCTCTTCGATGGCCGGCGGCGTGATGGGGCAAAAACATCATCCTCTTCCTCAATCCTAATCCCAGAAATACCAATCCTAGTCACATGCCTATCCTTTGACACCAATGGGTTTGTCCTAAGACCGTCACCCTCCGAGCTCTTCTTCTCCAAGGGAAGCAAATCTTTCCCAGTTCGCTGATTAACATCCCTCATCGAAAGACTCAACTTCCTACCCGAAACCGAAACCACCTTAACATAAACTTCCTGATCCCTCTTCACCACATCCTTGGCATTACGAATTCTCCGATTCGAAATCTGCTAAACATGAACCAAACCCTCCCTCCCTCCCTGATCATTCAACTGAACAAAGCAACCGTTGTCCACCACTCTAGCCACCCTACCCTTGTGAACAGTATACAATTCACACCCATCTCTGTTACGTTTATTGCCTAAATCCGCATGCCTTCTTCTTTCCCTGTCTTCATCACTTCTACGCGTCTCATGTCTATCTCTTTCACTATCTCTATATCTATCCCTCCTGCCTCCCACGTCTATCTTCTTCATCTACCTTCTCTGCAATTTCTATTTTCCTTCACGGGCTCAAAGACACTGTCTTTCTTCGAGACCTTCTCAGGCTTCGGCGGCTTCGGACGACGGATTGCGTGAATGATGGTGAAGAGTGTACAGACAAAGTAATCCGCCATCTGGGCACCGTTTTCCTGCAATTTGGAATTGAACTCGTCGACAGTCTCGTAGCTTCGTCCCAAGTCAGTGATGAATTCTGCAAGAACAACGTCCCCCAACCCTGTATGAGTTTCAAGCTCTAAAACTACCTTGGAGAGCAAGGAAAGGTGGTCGAGCTTCGTGAAAATATCTTCAGTGGCAGCAGCCATACTTGTTGACTGGAGATTGATCGATTCGAAAAAGAAAAAGGTCACGTACGATGGTTTGCTAGAAATAGAAAATTGGGAAATTTTGAGTTATGAGCGGAACACTAAACGATTTTGGAACCTGATTCAAGGCTTTTTATAGTCCTTTGCCTATTTGGTTTAGGATTTTATATTTGCCTGCTCTCAACCAAACCTAGTGAGTCTAGGAGATTTAGTTTTAGTTTTAGTCCTTTACATATCGGGTTTAGGATTAAATTTGCCGACTTACCTAGCGAGTTTAGGAGATTTTGAATTTGTTTTAGTCCTTTTTTTTGGGTCTGGATAATTTGTTTTAAGTCCTTTAAACATCGGGTTTGGGATATGTTTGCATGCCGACTAAGAAACCTAGGGCCTCTTTGGTGGGTTTAGTTAGTTAACTGGATTGAATTCAAATGTCTACTCAAAATTACATTGGACCGGATTATGAAATTATATTGAACCGGATTGCACATAATCAGGTGAAAGCCTAAAGTGATGAGAAATGCAGCTTTGGTCCCTTAAAAATTATCCTTGCAAGCAAAGCTGAGATTTGGTTGTAAACGGTGGAGGACATAATATGTTAGCGTCGGCACAATTTCGTGTCAACCCGATTCAAATCTGTCAACTCGATTATAGTGGGTTGGCCTAAAAATGAGTGGGTATTGGGTTCAAAAAATCATAAATCACTATGTACATGTTGGATTACAAGTTGGAACAAAAACTTAAAATTAAGCTTAATTTTGAGTTAACCTAACCCGACCAAACCAACCAACCCGATCACAAAAAGTTTGGGTTGAATTGGGTTGTCCTAATAATGAACGGGTCTTGGGTCCAAGAAATAAAAAACTGCTATATTGAGTAGGGGTGGGCATTGGAACCGGCAAAACCGTAAAACAGAGCCGAACCAAACTGGAAAAATCCAAAAAAAACCGAGTTGACCAAAAAAGTCAAGAACCGAAAAAAATCCAAACCGAACCGGTTCAAACCGATTCCAGTTCCGGTTTTCCACTTCACAGAACCGGTCCAATCGAACCGGTCCAGTATAATTAATTTTATATATTTTTATATATTTATAATATATATTTTACACATGGCTCTTTTTGATTGGTTCTATATAACGTTACAATAGGCTTGCATGCACAGGATCAGCACAAAAATTATAACCCGATTAGGTTTTCATTTCTTCTTTCCTTCTCCAATTTCGTTCTCTCCTTCAAGCTTCAGCCGTCGAATCGAAACCCTTTTGACAGAGGCCCTATGTGCGCCAAACTTGTCTCAGCCATCATCTCTCTCAGCCAAAGCTCTCTCTCAGCCTTCCTCTGTCTCATCCTCTCTAACGGAGGCTCCGGTCCAATCCTCTCTGCGTAAAACCTCCTCTCAGGCAAACCTCTCTATCAACCACGTTTCTGTCAGCCAGCGTCTCTCTCAACCTCCGCTTCTGATTATGGTTGCATATTTTCCTCTATTTCAGTCCACATAGCTTCTGATTATCTCATTTTCCTTCCTCTGGTAGACTTTTGTCTCTGAGTTTTATTATTTCTGTTTTTTTCTTTTGTGTTCAAATTATAATGTTTTGAACAAGTGTATTCTTTTGATTTTCAGGGCATTCAAGGTACAAAAGATCTCAGATTTGTGGTTGATCTAAGATTTGTTTAGCTCTGTCTGTGCTTTCTGCGATGATGGTGGTGATCTCTTGTGGTATGCTATGGTGTTAACTGATTCTTATGATTATGATGGATATATTCTCTAAAGAAATTAATTTCGTATAATTTATGGTGTGAATAACAATTTTGCTCTAATGCAGTTGTGAAGGGAGGTGCCTAAGGTCCTTTCATCCAATTGTAGAGTCTGTTGTGGGTTCGGATTGCAAATCTCTTGGCTTTACCAAGGATGAAGTAGATGTATGCTCCTGTCAGATATTTACTTTGTAAATTCTATATATTTCTTTTCGTTGATATCATGATCATGAATAGTACATATTGTTTTGAACTTGGTAGGCGACGCAAAATTACTTTTGCAAGAACTGTAAATATAAACAGCACCAGTGCTTTGCTTGTGGGAAGCTAGGTCCCTCTGATAATTCTTCAGGTGCAGAGGTATGACTTTGCTCTAAGAAACTGAACCATTGTTAAATGTTGGAATCATGGTATGTTGATTCTGGGTTTATTTTTATATATATCTGTATGAACTGCCACTTGATTAGTTTTAGCAAGTAGTACACTAGTGAAAGATTTTTGTTAATCGAAACTAGTTAATCTTCTCTTTCTCCGTTTGAAAGTTGTATGTTGAAGTGCAATTTGTTTTTTCCTGTTTGGTTTTTTATTTCAAGGGGCACAATTGGTTCTTTAATATGATGAGTTATTAAGAAATGAGCAAGTGCCAAGTAGATAACTGGAGATTTTGTTAATAGGAATCATTGTGTTTTGTTAGGTCTAATACCTCATAGTTTTCTCCTCATGCTGTTCCCTTTTCGATTACGCTTCCCTTATACTTTCTTTGAATATACTTCTTGTGTTGGCCTTGATATTACCTACATCCTTACTTCGTTGTGCTTGTGTCACATGTTCTGATTCATCATTTCCTTTAAGACTTGTATTTTACACAGAAAACATACAGTTTCCATGATTTCTGAGAGATTTCATACTGTACCCATGCCCCATATATTTTATACACGTGGATCTTGATAAGAAATATCAATGGAAAATCCCTCTTTATGACGCCTGGAACTTTGTTAGCATATGTGACTTTCTTTTATATTAGGTCAGCTGTTCAGAATTTAAATAAGTCTATATTGCTAACCATCACTGCCATTATCTCAGCAATGAGTTTCTTTAAATAAAAAGTTGGCAATCTTGGCTGTTTCGTTATTAGATGCATCATGAAGGAAACCATATAATATGTATGTTTGACTAATGTTTTAATGGGTTTATGTTTTTTTATGTAGATATTATGAGTTCATCCACACCTACCAAGTGTGCTCCAACTACTTTTCAATGTTAAGGAGGAATTTAATGAAGTTGGATTGAATTTGAGTTGTAACATATATTTGGGTTGTAATTTATATGTTGTTGAAGTTAGATTGAAGTTGGATTGTATTTTTGTTGAAGTTGGATTCATTTTGATGTGTTCAACGCTTGATGGAAGCTCAAATTTTGGGTATTTTAGTATATAAATGCATTTTGGGCAGGTCTGGAAAAATGTAAAAAATAAAATTTTGGGCCCAGAAAAAACCGGAACTGTAGGAACCGAACCGGAACTGTAGGAACCGAACCGGAAACCGGACAGGTCCGGGTTGATTTGGATTTCTATTTGGATTTTTGGCAGAACCGATCCAAACCGAACCGGTCTGTAATTTCGGTTCAGGTTCTATTTTTTAGAGAAAATCCGATCCAAACCGGACCGTGCCCACGCCTAATATTGAGTTAGGTTATGAATTGGGACTAAAACCAACCCAACCCAACCCATTAAAGTATTATGTATTTAATAATTTTTCCATAAAGTGTTGTGCTAATTAATTTCGTATGAATCACTAATGTGTGTTGTTGGGCCATGCTCAATTCCAATTTTGTCAAAGCCTAGCCAAGAGTTTGATTAGAACATGAGAAATCCCAAATGGTCCCTCAGCTTGTAGTTCCCTTTAAATTCATTCCCCTTATAACCAAAAAAACATTAGAATCAATCTATCTAACCTGTTTAGACTATTTCCCAGCCTCTCTCTATCCAAAACCAAAAAAGAAGAATTATTTGGAAGAATACACGGCATGATTATGAACCAAAAAGTCCAATAGAGTACACTAATTTGTTTTGGATTTGGATGATGGTGTTCTATCAAATTCAAAATAAGAAAATAAACTTTGATCACAACTCCAAAACACAGTTTCAAGTCAGCACAAAGAAGAAAAGTATAGTGGTCATAAGTGTATATGGGGATGTCTTTTCGATTTTTATGTTGGTTTCCAATGGTGTAATCTTTTAGCGACTTTATATTTGTGTCAAGATATATGTGAGAATGAAACAACAACATGACAACATTATAAATTATAGAAAGCCATTTTTTTACTCTTTTTTTTTTTGCACCATCAATGACATTTTGAATAATCAACGGCACATAATAATGAATTTTGGAAATCATTCTTGCCTCTAGCCTTACAAATCTCTGATTCTCCTACCCGCTATGCTAACCAAATCAAAGCAACAATAGAACAAAATTTCTCACTACTCAAGCACTCAAAAAACTTACACCCAAGAGTAACAAAACATTCAGTGATGAGGACATAAAAATGGAGCCATACAAAGCCTGTGAAGTTGAACACTTACGCGGCAGGACCATCTTCAGTTGCCTGAATGAATTCTATCTTCGCAGTGTAGATCGAGAAGCTGGTGGTGAATAGAGAGTTTTCCCAGGAGCATCCTCATTCTTCCTCTCACCAGCCTGTGGCAAAGTGCTTCCTTCTCTACGCTCCTCCCTGAGTGAGTTTCATATGACTAAATTAAAGTACATGTTGACTATTACCGCATAAAAAAACCAATATACTATTAAGTACGGGCATTTCATTACGCCAATTGTCATTAAATAATTAATTAAACTACTTAGGTCACCATGCCTAAACCCTAAACCCTAATTAACCAACTGTAGAAATAAATTAACAACCGTTAATTGACTAACAGAATACCTTTTCAACCGACGCCAAAGGACCTCATTTACCTTAATCTCAAGCACTTCCTTCTCATCCTCAGACCCATCTTCTCTAAAACCCGAAACAGCCGACACACAAGCCATCATTGGAGATTGATCCGATTCCAGATCGAAACACGCGATGCTTTGCGAGGAAAGGGAAAACTTTGAGTTATTATGAGCAAAATTTTAGGGTTTGGCTTTGAAGGCTGTTATAAATGCAACGACATGTCGGTTTGGGCATTTTCATTTTCTTGGGCTACAAAGACTGGGCAATGAAGCCAACAGGGTCTAGCCCAATAGAAAAGGGCATTGACTTGCAGACCATAGATCTTAGGTTCGAATCCCCACGGCATCATAGTTGTATGTGTGTGAGAGAAATTCCTCTTCCCTGTAGCTTTGATTATCGCTTGTACTTAAAAAAGAAAAACAATAATTAGGTAATTAGACCCAAGATTTATGTTTAAATATGCTGACTCGAACTATAAGTAAGTTTCTGCAAAAGAGCAGAAGCCTTCAGAAAGAGGACAACCCACAACAGATCTGAGTATCCAAAATATTCATCATGTACATCTAAGCACAACTCCAATTGCTTAAGATGCCCAAGTGGTGCTATGTTTTCCAGCAATCTTGTCATCTGCAAATTCAGACACATCATAAGAAAGATGTATAAGCTGAGGTTAATCACATTCTATATAGTAATTAATATTTACTTATATAGCTTACTTGTCCATGAAACATGTGCAGGGTGAGATTTTCAGGCTGAGCAAAACCAATTATGTGTGAAATTAAAGGAGGTATCGTGTGCTCTTTCCATGTGCAGAATAATATCTTTGTCAACTGAGGAGCATTAAGAGGCAAGACATCATTGAATTTGAGATGGCCGCGATGTTCAACAACAGTGAGTCTTGGGGCAAAAATCGTAACTTAAATAGGGTTTAGGGTCATTTTACCTATTTTGTTCAACAACTATGGATGTGAATGGGTTTGACCTATTTTGTTGACTCACATGGGTCATTTTAAGTCATATGGTCATTGTGGTGACCCAACTTAAAATGCCCCAGCCTATAAGTACATAACATAGCCTGGAGTCATCTTAGGATTATGAATTTTGGGGATTAAGTGAGGCTCTCTCACTCTCTCCTTACATAGGTGAGGTGTTGCTAGCCCCTTCACCTCCCTAGTTCTTCATCTCCTTCTCCATTCTCTCTTTTCTTTTGTGTGTATGAAATTAGAGGTCATGCACTTGTGTGGCTATCACTTGTAGAATCATTTGGTGAAGGCCATCCATGGGTGATCAACCTTGAGCTTTGCTCAGGGTAGTGCTTCAAGGGGAAATGAATTTCTTCTCTCTCTAGTAGTGATTAGAAGAGTCTTGGTGCTTCCATCCTTTAGGCTTAAAAGATATGGGTAAATGATTGGTTTTTGAACTCCTGATTTTGTTTTTAAGCTTTCGTTGCCATGGTGTTGATTATATTTCCATGTATGTTCGAATAATCTTTGAAAAATATAAGGTTTCCTTTACCTGTCACTGTTTCTCGAGTGTGTTTTGAATTTGATTCCAACAAGCTGGTAAATATCATTAAAAACACTATAAAAAGAGGCAATCGGAGCCTATATCCCAGTTTGGACAACTTTAACCTTAGGGTTCCTTGGTGGTTTAGAGTTGACTTTTTGCTCAGGGCTAGTTTTGGAAATTTTCTTGGTTCCATTGCGAAGTGCTCGAGCTCACAATCATAGACATGTGGTGGCCTAAATCGGAGTTGAAACGAAGATGTTTTGGTCAACGGAAGTGCAGTGGCACAACTGTAAATATTTCAAAATTTGATTTTTAAGTAGGACTCAAACTGGCCTAGCGAAGGTACTTTCCCTCTCCTCTCCCCTCGACTTCTTCCTCCTCTCTCTCGGCACGCAGTGCCTGGGCTGCGTTGGTGCCACCACCCGGCGCGCGTCCGGTGACGGTTAAGGTCGAGATCGATCGGAAAATGACCGCCACAAGCATGCGATCACAACTGGGCCCCAACCCAACCACCTAAGTTCGGCATGATGCCATTTCGAGCCCCAAATGGCCGACAGTCTTCCAAGCTTTCCAACATCGATTTCGGCGACTCGGACGGCCGTTAGCATCAATCCATGTATGGATTTCGATCTTCTCCTCGTGCTCTTGTTGATTATGTACATGGTTTGGGTTGATTTTGAGATTTTAGAGTTTGATCTAAACACCCAAATATAGCCGACGGTTTTAGCTGTGTTTCAAGCCATTCTGGAGACTTTTTGGCCGAGGTCGAACCAAAAATGCTCCCCTAGTTGTGCTTGATCCATTTTTATAGGTATTGGAAGGTGTTTTGGGGATTTTTCATCGCTATAAAATTACTCAAGACACCCACGTGCTACCGGCAGTGCGTGGGCCAGGTGTTAGCGGCTCATTTTGGCTATAGAATTATCCCTAATCATCTTAAGCACGACGAAAAATTACTCAAGACACCCACATGCTGCCTGACGGCACGTGGCAAAGCTTTGGCCAGGTGTCAGCAGACCATTTTGGCTATAGAATTATCCCTAGTCATCCGGAGCACCACGGTATGCTCGGATGTGTGAGATTCCATCTGTTTGATAGGCGAATTGGAATTTCGCCTAGTATGTGAATTTTGGATTTATTATGGTTCGAAAATGTTAGATCAGTTTCCGTTTCAAGTTATGTCGTTCATCGTTTCGTTAGGATTGTGTAGGAATTCGTGGATTCGAGAATTTGATGTTCGGATATTCCAAATCCTCAATCTAGGGATTTAACCAAATTTTTGGGACGTAACTGGTGGACTATTAGGGACCTATATGAACTTTTGGAATGGAGATTAGAGGTCATGGGCCTTGCGGGCCAAGCTGACCTAGATGGTGCGCCTGGCCGGCCCGAATTCAGACCAATTGGTTAAGAGGTGTTTGTGATTTGGTTGTTTGTTTTAAAATGGTATAATGCTATGAGAGTTTTATTAAGTGTTTATGAATTATTATTCTATCACTTTTACTTTCCAAGCATGATATATTTATGTTTTACTATGCGGCTTTGGGTTGACTTGATTTGAAATGTTTGGTTATATGTTTATTCGTATGTGTGTGTGTGTGTGTGTGTTAAATTGTTCGAAATTGGATTGTGTTGCCTTCAGAAATGTGGTTGCCTTCGGAAAAATACTAATGTCTTCAGAAATCACGATTGCGTTCGAAAATATGGTTGCCTTCAAAATATCGATGTCTTCTGATATCCTGGATGCTTTCAGGAATATTGATGTCTTTGGACATCCTAGTTGCCTTCAAAAAGGTCTACGCGCTTATGACATTGCCCCACGAGTATTGGGGACGCCTAAAACCGTGTGGTGCTAAGATTTGCATTCTCAGGGTGCCCTGACTTTTGGTAGGATATGCGTTCTCAAGTTGAGTATATCTCCTTGAGTTTTGTTAGGATATGCGTTCTCAGGTTGACCATTTGTCCCTGAAATTCTGCTAGGATGTGCCACACATGTGTAGTACTTGGAATTGACGGATTATGTTTCGGGGTACACCTATGTGGAGAACGGTGCAGGACTCCTGATATGTTTTGTACAGTTAACAGGATATTCTTCGCCACCTTGCTCATGTTATCTGCACAGGGGTTGGCCAGGATCCCCAACCACCTGCCCGACTTGTCTACATAGGTGGTTGGCTAGTTTCCCCCTTCCCTGGTTGCCTTCGGATTTAATGATATTTCCCATATACTCCTTGGTGGGTGATAGCAGGATATATGCACTACACGGACGGTTGCAGGTATGGCTTCCAAGGAAAAGGTTTGGTTACACATGTGTTCGGATATACAATGATAAATTGATTATATAGTTAGGTACATAATTTCAGGACATGACATTCAATTTATAGCTTGTTGAAATTAAGTAAAGAATGATTCTAGAATTTTATTGTTGGTTTCACCTTGAATATTTTTGTATTATCTTAATTATGATTTATGGTAGAAAGAACTACGTGTGGCTTGATCCCTCAATAAGGGTACGTAGGCAACCTAGGCTAACCTAGATGCAACCGCAAGTTTAGGCTTTGTTTATTTTGTTCAGTTGTCAAGAGGGTTTTGCTGACTTTTATGTTGGTAAAGGGGGGCCTGAAGCCCATTGAAACTTTTGCTAATTGGTGTGTGATTTATACCTTATGTCTGCGAACGCTTGGGAAGTAAATTGTGTTTGCTGTGTAGGTAGATATTTGGGTTTAGAGCCTTTTTTTCTTAAGGGAGGCTGGAGGCTTTGCCTATTTTCTGGTAGAAGTCAAACCCTAAAGTTGTTTTGGAATTAGGGCAAGAAGAGTATTTTAGTAATTCGGGGCGAGAATGCCTGGTGTCAGATTGGGAGAGGGTTCTTCATGGATTCCAAGGGGAAATTCGGGACGGGTCCTTTCATCCAAAAGTTGTTTATGAATTGCAAATGGTCGTGGATGGGAAGATTGGGAAATCAATCAGCGAATCACTTGGCGTCACTGTCACAATGGAAGCGGAGCTCGGAAAAGTGGGCGATTTGTGTGATGTCACCCAGTGTCTGTTCTTTTTTTTTTTTTTTTTTTTGTTTGGTATTTTCGTGTATGTACTTCTGTGCTCATTAGTTTTGTTGCAATGAAAGACCATTTTATTCGAAAAAAAAAAGATTATGTCTAGGATTAACGATTCTTTTATTTATTTTTATTGAAAGGAAGAAGACTTACTTGAGAAATTGAAGAGAATTAAAAAATAATAATAAAAAGAAAGACTAAAAAAAGGCTGTTAAGTAGATGTTGGTTCAATTAGGGTAATATTATTTTTAAACTATGTGTCCATGAAATTACCTTTAGGATGACTAAAAATGCTTAGAGGGTGGTGAATAGGCCAATTTAAGATTATAATCAATAAACAAAAAATAAACTTCAGTAGCAGGATTGATATAGCTCATTAATCCTAAAACGTGTTGAGAATAAAATAAAGGAACACGCAGAGAATAATTTTACATGGTAAAACCCCACCTCTGGGGAAAATCCACGGGACTCCTCAATCCAACACAAATCCACTATAGAACGATGATTACAAGAAGTACTCATACACTTATCCTAGACACATTCTAGATAATGTTTACCAACTTCTTTGTAACTCAACTTCTGTCAGGGGATGATCTTTCGACACTCCTTATGTTGAACACAATACTATTTCAAGCTCGCCGAGAAAAACCGCCACTGTAGTCTTGGTGCACTCAACGGTTTGAGTCACCAAACATGCATATGAATACAATATGAATGATGAAAGTATTTGATAAATCACCAAGTAAATATGGAACACTTGATGACTTATCTCAAAGTTATGCACAACAATTTTTTCTTAGGAATTCTATATGCTCAAAACAAATATAATATATCAAAAGCTGTCAATCGGAAAAGAGAGGCACATCATCTTTTATACAAAACTTGTTCTCTTTAGTAAGAGAGAAGCACAGGAGCCCACAAATACTATCCTATCATGAATATAAGATTTGATTCACTTTGGATTCTAAGTAATGACGCCAAACAACCAATCTTTGAGGGAGAAACAATATTTCCTAAAATAAATTAATTAGACAAATCAAGTAGGAGATGAGCAACGTGCTAGTCATAATAGGGAAATATAATATTTTAAATTAAATCAAAATAGAGTCCAACTAGGAAAGTAATAGAGATAAAATCTAATCCTTTTAAAAATAAGGGTAACATAAAAGTGCTTGAGTGAAAATGTCACACCCAGGATTAGCTCCGCCGTACCACGATATTGTCCGCTTTGGGCCCCCCCTCTCTGCCCTCATGGTTTTGTTTCTGGAACTCACGAGCAACTTCCCAGTGGGTCAGCCATCCTGGGATTGCTCTAGCCCCAACTCGCGTAACTTTGGAGTTCCCATGACTCCGAAGCCAGTGAGCTCCCAAAAGGCCTCGTGCTAGATGGAGGCGAGCATATACATATAAGGCACATCACCCCTCTCCGTTGGTCGATGTGGGATGTTATAGTAAATAACTCTAACTAGGAATCCTATAATGAATGCATGATTATGTCATGATTGACTTGAAATTAAGTTCCTCATATCGATCACATCATACTTTGAAAATCCGGAATTGAATGTGTTGCGCCAAAACTTCCAGTAAAACATATTCATGTTGGCGAGTAGAGCATATCCTATTCTATTTGGGTTTTATTTATTTTTCCTTTTGTGTAGATATTATATAGTTAGGATTCCACTTATTTCCTAATTAAACCCTACTAGGGTTTGTAACCTGTATTATAAATACCTCATTTCGGAGAATGAAATATATCTGAAAATATTCTACCCATATTGTTTGACTTGGTATCAGAGCCAGGTTTCTGGTGACCTGTGTGTGTTGTGCCCACCCGTGTTCTACCTGTGTGCCCTAATTTCTTTTAGGGTTCTTGTGTCTGTGCCTTTGCCGTGTTCTCCTGTGTGCCCTAATTTCTTTTAGGGTTCTTGTGTCTGTGCCTTTGCCGTGTTCCGCTGTGTGCTCTGTCGTGTTTGTGCCTCTCCTGTGTTCGTGCATCTACCTCTCCTGTGTTTGTGCCGTGTGCTCTGTCGTGTTCGTGCCTTTACCTGCGTGCCTCTCCTGTGTTCGTGAATCTGCCTCTCCCTGTGTATGTGCCTCTGTTGTCTTCTGTGCATCTGCCATATTTGTGTCTGCTTGCTGTGATCTGTTGTATACTCTGCGTGATTTGTTGAGTTTCTGCTACAATCATGGGTGATAATTCCATTGTTGGTGCTGCTGCCGCTTCTGCAAATTTGCGTGTTTCTGACTCTATTCCAGGTCCTGGCTCTAATTGTCACATCCCGGATCGGCTCTCCCGTAGCACGATATTGTTCGCTTTGGGCCCCCCCTCTCTGGCCCTCACAGTTTTGTTTCTGGAGCTCACGACCAACTTCCCAGTGGGTCACCCATCCTGGGATTGCTCTAGCCCCCAACTCGCTTAACTTCGGAGTTCCTAAGAATCCGAAGCCAGTGAGCTCCCAAAAGGCCTCGTGCTAGATGGATGCGGGCATGTACATATAAGGCACATCAACCCCCTCTCCGTTGGTCGATGTGGGATCTTACAATCCACCCTCCTTAAGGGCCCGACGTCCTCGTCGGCACACTCGCACCACACGGCAGAGTGGCTCTCGATACCAAATTGTCACATCCCGGATCGCACATAGGAAGCGACCGGTCGCCTGCCTCGACGAAACGGTGCAGTCCCGATACGAGCGAAGCGACCGGTCGCAGTGAGGAAACGACCGGTCGCGCAGGGAACGACCGGTCGCACATAGGAAGTGACCGGTCGCTCGCGTCGACGAGCGACAGGCAGTCCGATACGTGTGACTCGACCGGTCGCGAGGAAAGTGACGACCGGTCGCGAGACAAAAATGATGGTGTTTTCGAGCCTCTCTCAGAAGGACATAACAGTGATGTTGGCGACTCTCGTACAGATGAAATTGATAATATACCCTCCTCTCTGCCCTGCCATTGCCTCAATCCAGTTGTGATAATGAGGTACTTTCTAGTGATATGCCTACCTATTCTTTGCCCCCACGTACTACCCGTGGGAAACCTAAAGTACAATATTCTCCTGATATACATGCCAAGTCTAAATATCCCATTAACCATTATATGTCAACTCATCGTTTATCTAAGCCATATGCATCATATTTGTGTCAATTATCTAGTGTATGTGTGCCAACTAAGTTGCAGGATGCTCTATCTGATGAAAACTGGGTAGATGCAATGCATGTTGAGATGGAAGCCTTGAACAAGAATGCTACTTGGGAGTTCAGTTCCTTTACCAAAAGGAAAAAGGCAGTTGGGTGCAGATGAGTGTTTACTTTGAAGCACAAGGCTGATGGTTCCATTGACCGTTACAAGGCAAGATTGGTAGCAAAAGGGTATACTCAGACATATGGAGTGGATTACACAGAGACTTTTGCTCCAGTAGCTAAGCTCAACACTTGACGCGTACTCTTATCCTTAGCTGCTAACCGTGACTGGCCGCTGCTACAATTTGATGTCAAAAATGCATTCCTTCATGGTGATCTCAAGGAAGAAATATATATGGATCCTCCGCAGGTATCCCTGTGACTTCTAAGGAGGGTGTGGTGTGCAAGCTACGGAAATCCTTGTATGGATTAAAGCAGTCTCCAAGAGCGTGGTTTGGAAGATTTGCTGCATCTATGAGGAAGTTTGGGTATGTGCAAAGTAACTCTGATCATACTTTGTTTCTGAAGCGTCATAAAGGTAAATTGACGGCTTTAATTATTTATGTTGATGATATGATTGTGACTGGAGATGATCATGTAGAGATAGAGAGTCTTCAGAAGTATCTGGCCTCTAATTCGAGATGAAATCATTGGGTGATTTAAAGTATTTTCTTGGGATTGAAGTTGCCAGATCTAAACATGGTATTTTTCTATCCCAAAGAAAGTATGTTTTGGATTTACTCGCAGAAACTGGAATGTTGGATTGTAAACCAATTGATACCCCTAGTGAGCAGAATCATAAGTTGGGGATATATCCCGATCAAGTTCCGACTGATAAAGAACGTTATCAACGACTTGTGGGGAAGTTGATCTATTTAGCTCATACCCGTCCTGACATTGCGTATGCTGTAAATATAGTGAGTCAGTTTATGCACTCTCCTAGTGTAGATCATATGGGAGCTGTGACTCGTATTTTGAGGTATCTGAAAGTAACTCCTGGCAAGGGGTTAATTTTCAACAAGTATGGCCATACGGATGTAGAAGGGTATAGAGATGCTGATTGGGCAGGTTTCAACCAGATAGGCGTTCGACATCTGGGTATTTTATGTTTGTAGGTGGCAATCTTGTTACGTGGAGGAGCAAGAAACAAAAGGTGGTGTCTAGATCTAGTGCTGAGGCCGAATATCGGGGAATGGCCCATGGTGTATCTGAGTTACTATGGTTGAGGAGATTGTTGAAAGACCTTGGTTTTGGGCCTAAAAAACCCATGGATTTATATTGTGACAACACGGTTGCGATTGCAATTGCCCATAATCCTGTTCAACATGACCGTACAAAGCATGTGGAGGTTGATCGAAATTTCATTAAGGAAAAGTTGGATGCGGAGATTGTGTCCTTCCCCTTCATCCGTTCAGAGTATCAGTCAGCTGATGTTCTTACGAAATCTGTTTCTACAAGTATCTTTCTCAACTCGCTTGACAAGTTGGGCATGCGTGACGTCTTTGCTCCAACTTGAGGGGGAGTGTTGGCGAGTAGAGCATATCCTATTCTATTTGGGTTTTATTTATTTTTCCTTTTGTGTAGATATTATATAGTTAGGATTCCACTTATTTCCTAATTAAACCGTACTAGGGTTTGTAACCTGTATTATAAATACCTCCTTTCGGAGAATGAAATATATCTGAAAATATTCTACCCATATTGTTTGACTATTCACACACTAATTCCTGACCTATGCTAGAGTCTAGGAAATGCTAATACAATTTTCATACTAACAGTCCACTTTATATACCTCAGATGAAATTTTAATTGAGGCGACATATGAAGAGCACAGATCAAGCAAATCACAATAGAAAAAATCAAAGCAGAAAAACCGGATCCTCCAAATGGACCCTAAAATACAACATTTGTCATATATTGACTTGTAAAAAAAAAAGAAAAGAGGCAGAGCGCACAGATGTGTATTTCGGAACAACGTATTCGAACTCGGCTCATTAGCTGATAGCCATGAGCATCTGAAAGGTTATTGGGTTACAATCAATGATCGGCTATCGAATTGAAAGCCATTATCCATGACATTGAAACACAATGTGCCAATAAGATGATTGTGAAAGCTGAAATTCTGATAGCGTAGGCAGAATTCACAGTTGCCAAATTGTCCTGGAAATAAAAACATTCCTTTACTCTCATGTTCCTGCTTCGGTCCTAAAATTCAACTTGCACACCTACCAACTAAGGAAAAGAATAAGGATATATAATATATAAATTGAAATGTGACAATTGTACGCGTCATTTAATAAAGCATATATGCTCTTTATTACACGTGGGTTAGGGTTAGCTCTTCTTCTTCTTATTTTTCTTTCCCCCGCATGCAACAATTAATTCTTTCTTTTATGAACAAAATCACAACATATTCTTTAGAAGATGCAAGCAGTTCCTGGAAATTAATAATGTGACCAGAATCAAAGAGCATAAGTGAGGGCTTCTAGTTTTAAGAGAAAAAAATAAAAAGGAATAAAAAAGTGAATTGAAAGTTGGGATAATATCGATGTCTTTTGTATAAAACCCAACACCTGCTAAACAGGTGGTTAAGTTGGGGACAATATTGAATGTTGCTAATAGTGGGCCAAGGATCTGTACCTCTGATTAACAAGAACGAAAAGAAAAACAAATTTTCCAAAACAAAAAAGAAAAGAAAAACATATCCTTCAACAAATAAGAATTATAAGGTTTATGCTTTCTCTTCTAATTAGCTTATAAAAGGTATCCATATATAATGAGGATATATAAGGAACCAATCAGAGTATATATTCCAAAATTGACAACTGTTTCGACATATTGGCCATTTTGATATTCTCTTGTACTTTACAAGAGCAAAATCCGAGCTAGAAATATAAAAATTTAGAATACTGTACCAAAAATTGAGGAGATAAATTGGGCATTTTGTGATAAAGATAATGCAAACCGTGAAAATTATCGGATATGATATATCTCCTCGGCCAGAGGTAGCTAGATTGAGAGAGATGCTGAAGATTACTGTCTAGAAATGTTGTATATGGAATAATTCAAAAGAAAATGTATTGGAACTTTTAGCAAGCAAATATCAGGCTTGAACCACAAGCCAAGAATTATATGTATATCGCATTAAAGTAGCTTTTTGAGTTGAGAAGGTATATATTACGAGAGGCAAAGATCTCTCGAAGGGACGTCTAATACATCATCAAACAGCAGATTGTGCATATATCTAAAGCCAAGCATTATGTTTGGTTGGCGAAATGGCAAGTCCACACAATTATCTAATGCCATGTCTGTAAGTGCTACCCAGTATATATACGTTCTCTAATACTTGTCTAATTATATAATTTGTTTTAGGTTTCTTCATGTTTTTGTGTTTCTTTCATTTGTGTGATAGATTGTGGAACTTTTGGTGCATATGGATTGCGAAGGATGCGAAAAACGGATAAGAAGAGCGATTTCGAAAATAGAGGGCAAGAATTTATAATTCATTTTTGTTTCATCCATCTCTTTAATTAGTTTGATGCTTTCATATTTCTTTGGCAATATTCAGTTAGGACTTACATTTCTTTGGCAAAATTCCTAGCTCTGCTCCTGTATAATATAATTCTTCATTAGTTATTTACTTGTCATTTACATGCGTATCTGTATGCGTAATGATGAGAATATAATATTGTGTGCCTGCATAAGTGCAGGTGTGGATAGTTTAGAAATAGACATGGATAAGCAAAAGGTAACTGTGACGGGGTATGTGGATCAGCGGAAGGTGTTAAAGGTTGTGAGAAGAACAGGAAGGAAAGCGGAGTTTTGGCCCTTCCCATACGACACCGAGTACTATCCGTATGCATCTCAATACTTAGACGAATCCATGTATTCGTCTTCCTATAACTACTACACGCATGGCTCTAACGAAAGCGTACATGGCTACTTCCCGGACCCTTTATACTCAACCGTCGCGGATCAAACTGTACATCTCTTCAGTGACGACAATGTTCATGCATATTGCACCCTTATGTGATCATCCACTCACTCACTCTGCTAGCTTCTTAATTTGCAAATTAGTCATCCAAAAATGTTCTCAATTTAATTTGCTGCAGAAAAATTTATAAGTACATGGGTTACAGTGTATGTGTATAGTAAAATTTGGCACATGACACGAAGTAAATTCTGGCCTTTGCCACTAAAATCGGAGCCATTGCTCTCAATAGCAATGGGTTTTAGTGACCAAAGCAATAGCCACGTCTAAAACATGACCCGTTCTATTACTCCTAGAGATGGGCACCGAGGATGACCACCCTGGATCTCGAATCAAGGGGGTCTCTTTTTTTATTTTTATTTTTATTTTTAATGAATTTAAGTCTATATTACAATGAATTTAACAATATGAGTCCAAACAAAAATTACTTTAAATCTTTAACAATACAAGAGTCCACATTTAAAATTCAACATTAGAAAATTATTGATTTACTTTGGAACAACAAATATATAATTAATCCAACACTTAAATGTTTAGTTATTCTAGTATGATGGTTTTTTTGTTGTCAACAATTTAATGCTCCAAAACAATGAAACTGTCAGTTTCAATTCAAGAACTTGAGCCACTTCGGTTCGACACCTCTATTTCCTGCAAAGACATAAGCAATCAAAGATACATTTTGCATTTGCAACAAAGCTCTTCTCTTGAAGTCTTCCATGCTTGGGTATAAAACCCATAAATCATAATTCGCAAAGGATGATGAATCCATTTCGGGGCAAACCCATAAACTCTGTGGATGATGAATTTTGGGGCAAACACATAAACTTTGTGGATGATGAATCTGTTTTGGGGCAAGCCCATAAACTCTGTGGATGATGAATTCATCTTGGGGTCAAACCCATAAACTCTATGGATGTTGAATCCATCTTGGGGTCAAACCTACAAAATATTGGGAGGAAAACCCATAAATTTCCAATGGATAATTAATCTGTTTTGGGTGGGAAAAATCCACAAAACATTATTTGGTGAAATAACCATGGAGCCATGCATGTTTAACCCGTAAAGAAAATTTCCATGCTTAGGCCTTCTCCAATCTATGAGGGGCTAAACCTAAATTTTCCCCCTCCAAAAAGTAATTATTTGGGTTTCCCCCGAACTCAAATCGGTTTTTATCCCAACCCTCCGGACTCAAATTTTAAGCCCGCAACTTTATTAAATTGATTAAGAATGGTTTAAGTCAATTTTTTTTTTTTATGGAAAACTTTTATTTTTTAATCTTTTTAAATAACGTCATAATTTATTTTGTTTTACAATTTGACTTAAAAAAAATTGAAATTCCATAAATTTAATTTTATTCCAAAAGTAAACACACAACATAAAAAAAACACACAACATAAAAAGAAACACACAAGATAATTGAAACACAAAAGGAGGATTGAAACAATTGTCGACCTCATTCACCATCTCCAAAGCTGCTCCAAAGGTGATTGATCAAATCATGTCGGAGACTCTGATGCACATATAGAGACGAACTCTATTATGACGAATCATGTAATCAAAGAGAGTCTACCTATCTTGGTGGTACTCGTATGTAATGCTTGGCTCTAGCTCATATTGTCTTGCTCTATTTGGTGGCTTCATTCTCCAGGATTTAAAATGTGGCCTTTCAACGAAGTAGTCGGACATGAGATTGTGATGGCGATCTTCCCTCTCACGGTTCTTGTACTCATGATTGACTACCGACCCACCATGTTTGGTGGCTTCATTCTCTAGTGAAGTATGGTGGACAGTGGCTTGTATCACTCTCTTATGATGTTCTTCATCATTTGAATAATCATCAAACATAAAGGAAAAGATGGCCTTGCCATGGTTATCCATTGAAAGCTTCAAACACTACTACAAAAAACGAAATAGACGACGGGAATCCACCGTCGTGTATCATGGTTTACAACCGACGAGAAATCGACCGCCGTCTTTTAACACATGAAATAACGACGGCAAATAACCGACGTGGTTAATATAGTACACGTCATTAAAAAAACTAAAACCGACGTAGATTTCATACATAAAAGCATAAAAAGAGACCTTTCGACTATAATAGACGACGGTTTTAGTAAAACACAGACGTTTAAATAATGTTAAATGTCAAAAACAACTACAAAACCGACATAAATATGTTTATCAACGTCTCTAAATCAAACAAAATCGACGTGTAAAACTTAGAAACCGTCGTGGTTAATAAATACTACGTTCACTAAATAAAAAAACTGACGTCTAAAACATATAACATGGCATATATTTACTTGAACTGACGTAAAACCAATAATAACCACGACCCTTTAGCTCACCACAGACGTTTAAAATTATTTTGACGACTTGAACACAAAAAAAACGACGTGGTTAATATATTACACGTCATAAAAAAACTAAAACCGACGTCGATTTGATACATAAAAGCATAAAAAGAGACCTTTCGACTATAATAGACGACAGTTTTAGTAAAACACAGACGTTTAAATAATGTTAAATGTAAAAAACAACTACAAAACCGACGTAAATATGTTTATCAACGTCTCTAAATAAAACAAAACCGACGTGTAAAACTTAGAAACCGTCGTGGTTAATAAATACTACGTTCACTAAATAAAAAACCTGACGTCTAAAACATATAACATGGCATATATTTACTTGAACTGACGTAAAAACAGTAGTAACCACGACCCTTTAGGTCACCACAGACGTTGAAAATTATTTTGACGGCTTGAACACAAAACAAAACGACGGGGATTTAACATTACACGTCGGTTAATTAAAATACATGTCATGTTTAATCCATTTACTACGGCCTAGGAGTCACATTTTAGGACGTTGTTAGTATTTTACAACGTCGGTGGTTGTAGACTTTGACGTGGTTGGCTTTTTAAAAGTCTCTTTTGTGAGCCACTTAGACGTGTGTAATCTCTGAGACGTCATTGCTTTTAGCTTAACCGTTGTTAATAAGTAACGAAACGCCTTGAGTTATGGATTTGACGTCGGTTATTATAAAATGTAGGTCGTGGTTATACTTTACTATGTCCCAAGAATTCACTTATTCGACGTTGTTATGTCCTTACTACGTCGGTTATTTATTTATTCCATGACGTGGCTAGTCTTTGTTAAGTCTCTTTTCTAACCTTTTTTGACATGTTTATTCTCCGAGACGTCAATTGTTTAATTATAACTGACGTGCAACAATGTTTTTACGACGTTAATCATCAATTGATTATATCCCTAAATTTGTCGGTTTGAACTCTGCCGTCGTGTTATACATTATTGTTCGTCGTTGATTATTTATTTACCGTCGTTGTTTTAAATATTTATTAACCGTTTTGAAATGAATTTTGATTAACCGACGTGTTTTCTTTTTCAAATGGCGGTTTTTATTTCATTTTTGCGTTGTCATTCCACGTCGGTTGTGAAAACCCGACGTTGGTTGTTTTTTAGACGTCTCTTTTTGCGATTTTTGTAACTTGACCGTCGTATTTTCAGCTTTAACCGATTATTTTTAATTTTTGATTTGTCGTGCTCAAAGCCTGCAGAATGAAAATGTGATCGGAATTAAAATGATATACAGAGCTATGAATTAATGTCATACAATTAACTGCATAACTAATGTCATACATTACAACAATCAATCAATCCATATATCTTCACACCCATCTCTAATATTCTCACTCCCAAACTCACCCACTAGGTCATCAAATGTGTCAACATTTGGTATCCCTCTAGAAAATGGCTCACACTCAATTCTAATATCACCTAGCACATCATCACCAATAACATCATTATATTCTCTATTAGGCATTGATAACACTACCGACCAACCACGATGCATTGGGTCGTCAACATAAAATACTTGTTTGACTTGAGAAGCCATAACAAATTGGTCATTCCTATGTCCAATTTTACTCAGATCTACAAGGGTAAATCCAAGTTCGTCGACTACAAGGCCCGAAGTGTTATCTATCCAATCACACCTCAAGACTGGGATTCTAAACTTTTGGTAGTCAAGATCCCAAATTTCTTGAATAACCCCATAAAAACCCATATTGGAGACAATAGGGTTTTTATCCTTGGCACTAGCAACTTGCATAGTATGTGCAAGTAAATAAACTCCACTATTTTGGATAGTTCGCACATCATCTTGTGCCTTGGTGTTAAATTTGACACCATTAATAAGATAGCTCCTATATGATGGCACTGCCATGCTTGGACCAGCTGCTAACCACCTCAAATTTTCTGATATGCCATTATAGTCTTCCCCATTAAATTCACTTTGAACCTGCAAATTAAACATATATCTTAATTCAATCTAACATATATATAGAAAGAAAGAAAAGTAAAATAAGTTCAATATGTCATTCAATAACATATATACCTTAAAGCGTAGCCATTGAATGAAAGTGCTATTGTGCTTATCTTGTAGCCACTTTGTTCTCTTTCTAAATTTCGGATAAGTGGTCTTGATGTGGATCATATGTTCCCTACAATTGACACGAAAAAAAACACGCATTACGGTCCCTTGTATATAAGATAAACATAAGGAGTAATAATATTTAAAATGGCTACATATGAAAAATTAAACTCATACGTACTCGATAATGGCTTTGAAACTCCCATATTCTGGCTTGAAGGCACTCCAACTGTACTAACATCAGATAAATGCTCGGTACAAAACTCTACAGCTTCTTCAGCTATATACCGCTCAGCAATGCAACCTTCCTACGAGTACAATTCTGAACATATCCCTTTAGCACTTTCATATATCTTTCAAACGGATACATCCATCTAAAATATACTGGCCCACATAGACGAACTTCTCTGACAAGATGTACTACTAGATGAACCATGATATCAAAGAATGAAGGGGGAAAGTACTTCTCAAGCAAACACAAAGTAACTACTACATCTTCTTCCAACTTATCTAGCTTGGAAACATCTACCGTCTTTGCACATATAGCATTGAAGAAGAAGCACAATCGAGTTATTGCATACTTTGCAGGCTTCTCCAAAACAGAACGAATTGTCACAGGGAGCAATTGTTGCATCAAGGTATGACAATCATGAGATTTAAGGCAAAGAAGTCTTGAATCTTTTAAAGATACAAGATTTTTTATATTTGAAGAATAACCTTCAGGAACCTTCATACCATAAAAAGAATTGCAAACCGCTCTCTTCTCTGCTCTTGACAAATTCCAAGGCCCTGGAGGCAAGCGAGTACGTCTTTCTCCATACTCGGGTTGCAAATCAATTTTTACCCCCATGTTCAATAAGTCTAACCGAGCAGCAATCCCATCTTTATTTTTTCCAGGGATCTCTAGCAATGTACCAATGATACTATTGCAAACATTCTTCTCAATGTGCATAACATCTAGGGCATGCCTCACAGGGAGGTATTTCCAATACTCGAGATCAAAGAATTTTGATTTCTTCTTCCAACAAACTCTGTCACCTTCATTCTCACCAACACTTCCCCCATTTTTCGAGCCCCATATGTAATTAATATCTTCAACCATATGCAGCACTTCTTCTCCTGTTAATGGCTCGGAGGCATGCCATATTCAGGTTTCCCATTAAAAGCTGCACGTTGCCTCCTATATGGATGATTGATTGGTAACCACTTTCTATGCCCAATGTAACAAATTTTGTGGCCATTTTTCAACCTGTGACTAGGTGTATCATTGCCGCATATTGGACAAGCTTTATATCCTTTAACAACACAACCAGATAAGTTTCCATAAGCGGGAAAATCATTAATTGTCCACAGGAATGCAGCTTCTAGTGTAAAGTATTCTCCTATGTGGGCATCATACACTCCTCTAATCCCATCCCACAGAGATTTCAAATCATCAATCAAAGGCTCTAAGTAGACATCTATATCATTTCCAGGCTGTTTAGGACCGGAAATCAGTATAGTCAACATCATGAACTTCCGCTTCATGCATAGCCATGGTGGGAGATTATATGTAACTAACATAACTGGCCAACAACTGTATCTGCTACTTAAAGAACTGTGGGGATTGAATCCATCAGATGAGAGAGCCAATCTCAAGTTTCTTGGCTCATTACCAAAGTCGGGCCATTTTTCATCAACAAGTTTCCAAGACGGGGAATCCGCTGGATGAGACATATAACCGTCAACTGATTTTCTTGTAGCATGCCAAGTCAAACTCTTAGCTGTCTTATGTGATTGAAACATCCTTTTAAACCTTGGAATTGGAGGAAAATACCACACCACCTTCGCTGCCACACCCTCTTTCAAAAACCCATCCTTGGTTTCCTTCCACCTTGAGATACCACAAGTAGGACAATTAGTTGCATTCTCATACTCCTTCCGATACAAAATACAGTCATTGGGACATGCGTGGATTTTCTCATAACTCATCCCTAAAGCAGACAAAGTCTTTTTTGCCTCGTACATAGAGGAAGGTAGTGTATTTCCTTCTGGAAGAAATTCTCCTTGAAGTATCAATAATTCTGTAAAGCAAACATCACTCATCCCATGTTTTGCTTTCAAATTATATAACTTCACCAAAGCCGACAACTTCGTGTACTTCCTCGCAACCAGGGTACAAGGGTTGATCGCCATCCCCAATCACATTGGCAAACTCATAAGGATCAGATCCAATATTGGCAAAATCATTATCATCCATCCCTAATTCTTCAGAAACATAACTGAACCTACTTTGCTCATCTTCTTCCACATTTCTACTAGCATTGGTAGTCCATTCCCAAGGTTCTCCGTGCCATCTCCAAATCTTATAGCTTTGGTCAATTCCATTAAAGTATAAGTGTTCCCTTATAATTCCAACCCCAAACAATCAAATATTCCCACATTTAACACATGGACAACGAATCTCAGTTGTATTTCCAAGATTTTCTGACGCAAAATTCAAAAATCCTTCCACCCCTAACTCATATGCCTTCGATCTTCTATCCGCATGCATCCATGACTTATCCATCTCACACTCTATCAAATTCATATAAATATATATATATATATATATATATATATTAAAGTGGAAAGACCAGCAATGAAACACTACCTCATTCAAATAGCAGAGAACAAAATGGAAATTAAATATAAAACATGGACAAGACGACGGTTTGAAAAAAATAATCGTCGTTTAATATTCATTCAGACGACGGCATCTATAGTCACCGTCGTCATTAAGACACCCAAACCCAGAAATTTGAACTGTGTTCTGGTAGCCTAAAGACGACGTTTAATGGAGAAACAGTCGTCTTTAGGGTACCAGTTGCGGCTTAAAACTCAGACGACGGGAGTAAATGAACAACCGACGTATAATAAACATTTGGACGACGGTTTGATCCTTCAACCGTCGTCGTAGTTAAAAAAAAAACAGCTTAAATCTCCCATCCCCTTTCCTTTTCCAAGAACCCATGGCCAAACAAACATAAAAGAACCCAAACAGAGAGCAATTATTACAAGAATGCAAACACCAAAACATAAAAGAACCCTAATATAGCTACCAACGAAAACATTTATGGATTTAAGAAGAGATTAGGGTTGTACTTACATGGATACTGAGAGAGAGCTGCGAGAATATAACAACTACTTGAGAGAGAGCTTGGAGAATCTACGTACCCAATGCTTTGAGAGAGAGCTTGGAGAATCTACGTACCCAATGCTTGGAGAGAGATCTTGGAGAATCTACGTACCCAATGCTTTGAGAGAGAGCTGAGAGAATATAAAAAAAGCTTGAGAGAGAGCTGAGAGAATTAGGGTTAAAGGGACTAGAGTTGTACTTACATGGATATTGAGAGAGAGCTGGGAGAACGAAAACTTTCAGACAAATTTATGTTGAAGAGAGAGAATGAACTATTTGAGGGTTAAAGGGAAATGCTGAAAATTTTAGGTCGCGGTCAAAAATTTTAAAGTACCGCGTTTTTCAACGACGACGGTCAACACTTACATGGACGTCTAATTGAGGGTTAAAGGGATATTTAAGAATATCCGCCTTCGTATATTATTAAGACGTCGATAAGGTTATACTAACCGACGTAGTATATGACTACAAAATTCATTTATACAGGATGAATTAATTATAAACCGTCGTTGTTATGACTATTACATGTCGTTTTAAAGAATTGCCGTCGATGTTATATTTCCAGTAATTGCAAGACGACCATTGTGTACACGTATGAGACGTGTAAATTAGAATCAGACGTCGGTGTTTGGGAACTAAACAAGTTTTAAAACAAAATTTAATTTTTTTGATGTTTGTTCGCTTGATTACAACAAAATATTTATGTACATTTTAAATAAACTAAAATAAACCTAAACATTGTTCATAAATATTTATCTACATCAATTATCCTTCGGTAATAAGTTGTTCACGAATTCTGCCCATTCATGCCTAACTTCGTCAATATCCTCTTGTTTATACTGAACTTTATCTTTTTTCTTCTCAAACTGCAAAATAAACCAAAAAACCGACGTGTTATAAAGATACAAACGACGGTTTTAAACAAAAGTATATCTAAAATGTTGCGTTATACCTTCTTCTCGAAATTTAGGTCTGGATCATGAATTATATCTCTCATGAATCGCATCACGTAATAGCCACACTCTACACTTGTTGGTTGTTCAGGAGTGCCGTGTAGATTTTTCCAAATGGCCTGCTGTTTATGTGAATTTTTATTTATATGAATGTTAAACATTTTAATTGACCTGTTACAAGAAAACAAAGGGTGTTAATGACAAAACAAAAAATTTAAATACAAATAGTAACCGTTGTGGTAAATCAGTCAACACGACGGAGTTTTTTAAAAAAGACATGATATTTTGTTTAAAACGGCGGTAAAAACTTACCGTCATTGTGTAACATTATAATGTCGGTAAGAGTAAAACGTCGTATAACAAAAAATTGAGCAGAAAAAATTAAAACGTTCTTAAATAAAACCCAAACGACGTGGTAGTTAAATTAAAACGACGTTTTTAAGAAACTACTGACGTGGTAGTTAAATTAACACGTCTGTAATAACTTACCGTCGTTATATTGTTCTTATAACGTCGGTATTATTAAAAACCGTCGTTTATTTAAATACTTTATAGGAAAAATCTTAAATCAGAAGAAATCAACTTACGTATTCACTATATTTTTCATGTCGTCGTCAACCATGCGTTTTGGCAGTGAATTCATGTAATAGGCAGTCTCTGTTGCTGGTCTCACAATTACCATCACCCAATGACCCCTGCACATAATGATTCATATAGGTTAAATAGTACTACAAAGAAAAATATTAGAAGCTCAGGAAAATACTTTAAATGGTACTAACCCTGGATTATAAGGGACCAAGAAAAATTGATTCCCATCTGCTGTTTGCGGCGATTTTGGAGGTTTTTTATTCGGTCTGATATTGATCCAGCTCCAGAGCTCACTAGCCCAGGGTCCACGAGGCCAACAAGGTTTACCATATTTGCCATTTTTAAATAGTCAAATAGGAACCTAAATATATGAAAGTCAATTAAATGAGATTTTAATTTAAAAGAAAGGAAAATATAAAACAAAATGGGATTAGGGAGAATTACGTCATGTATACTGATATCACTGTGGTTCCAATCTCAACCATGGAACCAAACTGCAAAATATCTTCAGGTAAGAGGAAGGTATCATGCTCAACGCCAAACACCTCCTTGGGCATGTGAACTGCCACAGCCTCCTTAGTAGGCAACAACTTGGTCTGGACATGTTGGCATAAGGCTAACAGAGGAGGTGGCATGTCTAGCTTTGAGAGATCCTGTTACAAGAAATAAATAAAGAAATATAAGTTAGTTTGTGTGTAAACTAAAATAAACGACTCTAACTAAACCCAAAAAACAGACGTGGTATATAATATAAACGACGGTTTCTAGTAAATACCTGACGGAGGAAAGGTTATACACGTCGGTAAATACATAACCGTCGTTGTGTTGAATTTATAACGTCGTTATACTATAGAAAGGTCATCTAATATAAATACAGTTAATGAAATCATGAAATAGACGACGGTTTATAAAAGAGTTAGACGACGCAGAAAACACAGTCGTTATTTTTAATGTCTAATAATTTGCAAAACAAGTAAAAGCGTCGTGGTATTTAACTAAACACGATGCGTCCTGGAAGAAACAGACGTATATACCGTCGTTATTTTAAATTTTAACATCGGATATTAAAAGGAGCGACGTCTATTTAAATTTAAAAGGCAGAAATAGAAAATAGTAGAGATTTTACCGTGTCCTCTTTCTCTTTTCCAGCGGTATCAGCTTCAGGCTTCGGATCTTCTAATTCCAAAGCTAGGGGTCTCATACCAATGGCCCCAGAAGCTTGCCTTATCAGACATTGGATTTTTTGGGCTTTGATCTTGAGGGGGTAAAGTAATCGGAGGAATTGGAGAAATTGGGGTTTTGAGCATCTGGCTGGGATCAAAATTGGGGTAAAGTTGACGGAAATATGCCAACATAGTGCTTCCATTATAGTTTCCCTTGAATTCGCCTCAATCCTCAAGGTCTCTTCTCTAACCGCCTCCCTCACACTTTCCTTCAATTTGTCACCAAATTTCACTCTCTGCTGTTTCGGCAAATTGAAGAACTGAGTTGGGGTAACGCCAGCACCAGCTCCTCCTGACTCTCCCACCATGCTCGGGGGTTCCCAAAGCAAGAGTCAAGACATCATTGGTCCCGAGACAGTCAGAGTGCCTTCGGAGACTTGCTTTTGCAAATCATCCTAAAAGAGAGAAAGAGAGATTGTTAGAAACTGAGCAGGGTGTAAAACAGATAAATATACCGACGTTGTAAATTATAAACAACGACGGTTTTCTTAAATTCCTGACGTAGTATTACTTTAAAACGTCTGTATTTAAATACCGTCGTTGTTTATGATTTACAACGTCGGTATATAAAAATACGTCGTATATTCAAAATAAAACAGATTAAAACATAAATCAAAGACCGTCGTAGTATTCAAGTAAGACGACGGCCTATTGAACAAACAGACGTAGATATTCAATTCCATACGGCTGCACAAAATTACCGTCGTTGTATAAGCATTCTAACGTCTAGATAAGATAAAACCGTCGTAAGTTTTAATGAAGAAGTGAAAAAACTCGATTGAAATATGCATTTTTTCCAGAAATTGTGCACCACAAATTTCAGTGAAATAGACAGAGAGAGGGAGAGTGTGTGCGTGAGTAAACTTAAAACAAAAATGCAGTTCATAGAGGAATTTAATCCGTCGTATTAATTCTATCTAGACGTCTACTTTATTCAAAAACCGACGTCCTATTCATTTTTAAACGTCGGTAAATTAAGCCCGTCGTGGTGTTCATTTTATAACGTCACTTATTTAAAGATAAACGACGTCTATACCAAAATAAAACACTCTGTTTTTCAAATTTAGAACAGAGTTAGTGAGACTTACGATTATTTTTGCCTTCTCTCCAGCCTTTGGATCAGGGATGTTTCATGTTTTATCTTCTCTTGCTTTCTTTCATAGAATAGCTCGATCGATTTCTTCAACTTCGGGCATGGTTTCTACCAATTGGTCCTCCAAACCAACATACCCTTTTCTAGACAACCTATGGTTGTACTCCAATTTCTCCCTCCTCTCTTTCTGCTCAGCATGCTTAGCCTCAAAATCTGGGGTTAACCTTGAAGCTACGAAGGCATCCCATTGCGATTTCTCTATGAACTTATAAAGAAATGGGGTTTCTTTTAATTTCTCCTTGTCTTGTGCGAATGGAAGGATATAATGCTTAGTTACGTTATACTTGAAATCCTTCCATTTTTTGGCGGCAGACGACAAGACCAAGTTCTTGTACCTATCCCCAATAACATAGGACATTTGAATAGCTTCCCAAATCTGCTCCTTCACGTCCTTGGGTATTTGTTTCCATTTCTTGTCCACAAGAGGGACTCTGGTGCGTGCCAAAACACCAATGTAAGACTGCATCTCAACAGCAGCCTTGCCATGTGGTTTGCCCATTTTATTGAACTCAACCACAGGCTTAACCTTCTCAATTTTCCTCTTCACAACACGGCTCATTGTGCTGATACCGCGGCCAGATTTTGGCTCCTCAACAAATGTGGCTGTGCTTCAGTCTTTCTCTCTGAGGTTGAGGAAAATCTCATCCTCTTCGAGGGTTTGCTTTGAGTTGATTTTTCTTCTTCCACTTGAGCCTTTGAAACTGTTTTGGCTTCATCCCCTTGTGCCTTTGATCCTGATTTGGCCTTTGACGCTTCAGCTTCCTTGTTTTGAGATTTCGAAACCATTTTTGATTAATCTGCAAGGAAAACAACGTCGGTTATTAAAAAGAAACGACGTAATAATACCAAACAACGACGGTAACAATAAAAAAGTGACGTCCTATTAAACAGTCTCTTAGACCATGAATGGAAATAAGACGACGGTTTTATATATTTCATGACGTAAATGTGTATACACTACGTCGGTTACTAATAAGAACCGACGTGAAATTTACAAAACGATTGTTCTTCTCCCACAAGACGACGGTTTTATCTTGTTTCCGACGTATTAATTGTCACACCATGACGGTTTTTAACCACCGTCGTGCAGTTTGCTAGAATTTAACGGCCGTCGTGGTGTGTCCATTCTATCGTCGAAAACAAGACAGAAACTGTCGTCTTTTGGCGTCGTGAGAGTATCTACTTATGTATTTAATCAAAACCAGAGAAAGATTTCTTCAATTTGACAGAATCTTGTTTCCAGACAACTACGGCATTCAAATGAAATGTAAAAAAAGGGAAGAGAGTGAGAAAAAACCTTTGGCGTGCAAAGAAAATTTCCTTCCGACGAAGACGAAGACGAAAATGGTGATTTGGAGATGAAGACGAAGATTCGAGACGATGATGCTGCTTTTGGGAAATGAGAGGGAAACTACGATACTTTATCGGTGAGAGAAAACCGTAGAATATTGGGTCAGGTGACGAAAAGTTTATATATTTTCCCAGAGTTCAATACAACGACGTTGTTATTACACAACCGCTGTATTATTTAGTTATAACGACAGTACATATTTAATAACTGACGTGGTTATCACAACTGCGAACGACTTTTGGAATTCCGATGTGGTTATGACGGCGCTTTTTTTATCTAACTGACGTTGTACTTAGAAATTCAACGACTGTGTATTTTAATAAACCGACGTGGTTACTTTGGGGTTCTGAAAACGACGTCGTTCTCTTTTTAATACGCGCCAAATGACTTTTGGATTTCCGATGCAGTTATGATGGCGCTTTTTGTATCTAAACTGACGTTGTACTTAGACATTCAACGACTTGTGTATTTTAATAACTGACGTGGTTACTTTGGGGTTCTGAAAACGACGTCGTTCTCTTTTAATACGCGCCAAATGACTTTTGGATTTCCGATGCAGTTATGACGGCGCTTGTTTATCTAAACTGACGTTGATTATTCAAATATGACGTCGCTATGTATATTAGAACCGACGTGGATATTTACGATAATTTGTTTAAATATGATTTTTTCACGCGTTTTTTAACTCTCAGTTTTCAATTAGGGTTGCAGAATGATTTATCACAAGAAATTGTCTTTCTGAAAGCAAATGGGTTTGCAGAATGGTTCCTCACAAGACCAAGCATGGGTTTGCTACATCCTCCTGTGTAGCAGGGGTGGAACCAGCCTTAGAACCTGCATGGGTTTGCAGTCGCACTTGCCCGTTTGAAGGCAGCCGCACTTGCCCTAAACACTCGCAGAGACGGACTCAGGTGGTGGCTGTAGTGGGTTCCTCCCAAATCAGAGAAAAGTCTATTCATTCTGAACCTCAAGCCCACTCCCAGCTTCTTCCCAGCTTCTTCCCAGCCCCCACTCTCCCCGCCCCAAAGGCACAACCCACAACAGGTTTTAAGGCTGGTTCCACCCTTGCTACACAGGAGTTTTGAAGTTGATCACTGTGGAAAAGGGGACTACAATGTAACCAGGAATCGAGGAGTGAGCTTTTCATACTTTGTTGATTTTGATTTTCTGAAATTATTAGATATTCATCTGTGGCTGTGCAGGAGCTTGAGAACAAGAGGAAGGAGAGGGCCCAGCTTGCATATGAGAGGAAGAAACAGTTGAACAAGCTGAGGGTGAAGGCAGAAAAGATTGATCAATATATTGTATTTGCCAAATTTGTGTACATATATTGTGTAAATATTGATCAATATTTAACACGAAGAGATTTGCCTTTTAAGATGAAAATGTTGTTGAGGATTGAGAATTAAATTTTGTTTTGTGTTAAGAAAGATATTACCAAAATAAAAGAAAAATTAATTAATTTTAAAAAGCTATAAAAATCAGACGCGGTTTACAGAGAAGACAGGACGTATAAATTGAAAAAATACGACGGTAATTTGAACTTAGGACGTGGTAAATAAACACGACAGTAGTGTTGTAGGTACCGTCGTAGTATACTCCAAAATAATAAGTCGATAAATTAATCTCTCGCGTCATGGTATATTATTTAACACGTCGTTTTTTTGTAATGTACCGACGTGTATTACATTACATTATACGACGTGGATTCCATAAAATTATACGACGTGGATTCCATTAAAGAATAACCAACGTGATTTTTTAAATTACACGGCGGTATGTCTATAAGCACCGCCGTAAGTTTAAAAGATTTATTGTATAAATTTGACTCTTTTTTTCAGTTTCAGTTTTCATTTAGGGTTCCAAGTTCTTCTGGTCTCTCTGGAGGCTCGTCTTCCTCTCTCACATACACACATACATCATCACTCTCTCTCACATCTCAAAGACAATAATTTGGATGTTAATGATGTATGCGTTTTGGTGTATCTCAAAGACACCAAGATGCACACATCATTAACTTTCAAAACATTGTCTTTCTCAAAGTTTGCAGGAGTCAGTCAGTTTAGTTCTGGTTTCTTTTTGGATTTTGTGTATTTAAAATATTATCTTTCTCACTTTGGTGGTTCGATTATGATCAGGATCCAAAGATCTCAAAGGTAAGATATCATACCTCTTGGGATCTCATTTTAATTTTCGTAGGCTACCAAAATTAAAAAATAATTAAATCTTAAAAAGAAATAAAAATTAAGACGGCGGTTTACAGAGAAGGCACCGTCGTAGTATACAGACGTGGATTCCATTATATTATACGACGCGGATTAAGAACAGTTGGTCGTGTTTAGTTAGGAGTTAACACGGCAGGTTTTTTGGTGAACTGCGTCTTTATTTTCTACATCGGTGGATTCATACCTGCGTCGTTGTTTTTTGGTCAGATTTTAACTATGAAGAAATCCTTTTTAAAAAACGACGCTTTTTTATTTGTATGCGTCGTCTTTTAAAAATATTCAACAGTAAGGCACTTATCCACGATGGTTTTTTTTTAATACCGTCGTCGGTTTAAATACAATGACGGTTTTATGTTCTGCCGTCGTCTTTTTTGGTCGTCTTTTTCACTTTTTGTAGTAGTGAAATGATAAGAAGAGTATGAGAATGAAGAAGATGATGTGCTTCAAAATGATATCAGAAGTATGAGAATGAAAGGAGATCGATGAAATTGACAAAGGAAAAATAAATTGAGAAATAGAAAAAATATTTGTGGTAGATTAATTGAGAAATGGGTGAGTATATATAGAGTTTGGAGTGAGTTTTGGGGTTGGATCTGATTTGAATTAATTTAAAATATTATTTCGATCGTTGGATTTAAATTTCAGCCATTGGATCTTTTTTTTACTGTTAAAATAGCTTAGATTTAATCTAGATCGTTGATTTAAAGTTACTATTAGAATTTGTTTTTTTTTGTTTTTAAAAGGAAATTTGAATTGCAATGGCCACTTTAAGCTTAATAAAGCCAGCAGTGTGGGCCCAGTCTTTTTTCAAAGTTACTATTAGATTTTTTTTATTTTAAAAAAAGACATTTGAATTGCAACGGCCACTTCACCAAGAACAAACACGTGGCATGGGCTAGGAGACAAAGCCACCAGCACTGGCCCTAGTGTCTTTTCCGATGCACATGGGCTGTGCCATCTGTCGGTGGGCTCCACTGAATAGTTTTGGGTTCAGGCAATACTTGGACTGGTCTTTGGGTCCAAATTTAGGTTTTCCCAAATTTTGGCTCCTTCATTTTCTTGGGTTGGGAGAAGTTTTGGGCAATAATTTGGGATATTTTGGGTTTAGCCCCTTGGGTTGGAGATGGCCTTAGTCCATCGAAAATGAAGGCTTGGGTGTTTAACCCATCAACAGCTCATGGATGATATTCATCAAAGTTATGAATGCTTTTGAGCATTCACATGTTCTTGTTGCCATCAAACAAGAGGAAATCACGCTTTTATCTGGTTTCAGCACCATGAACAAGGAGAAGAAATATCATTAGAAAGTCTCAAGCAAACAACATAAAACTGTGAGATTTCTATGATGACAATGTGATGTAGGACGAAATATGGTCACTTATGGCACTAGGAAAAGAAGGAAGGCGTATCGTTGGGATTTTCTAATTGATTGAAGAAGAATTGGAGCGAAGAAGTGAAAAAGGACGTAGCGGGAATTTGCAGAATTGTCGTCCGAGCTCCGATTAGGGCGCAAAATACCATTTCGGAAAGGGAACGATGCCATCAGTCAAACTCACAGATTTGCTGTGAGGTACGATGGATTTTGGCATTCTGGGGTCGTTTGGCCTTTCAAAACTGCATTCAAAGTTCGAAGTTAATTCTCCAAATAAATTCTGTTTTGTTTTCCGTTTCGGAGTTACGTAGTTAATTCCCCAAATAAATTCATTTTGTTCAGTTTCGGAGTTACGTAGTTAAGTCTCCGAATTAATTCTGTTTTCAGTTTAATTGTAATAACTCCCCTAGCAGTTACAAGGGTTGAGAGTTGTGTATTTAGAGAGGTTTGTCTAACGTTTTTCGACACTTCAGATTTTAATCAAATTAATCAAAGAGAGTTTCTCTTAATTTATGGTGGAATCCAGTTTCCTTGTTACTCAAGGTTTTCGTTTGAAACCTTTATTGCTTGTGCTGCGTCAAGTGGTATCAGAGCTGGTCTCTCCCGTCTCGGTATTATTGGCTTATCTTATCAGAGAGGTTTTGCCTGACTCGAGGTGCTTCCAATGGCTCTTCCAGCGAAGAAGATAGGACCCGTGGAGACGGGGAACCAATCACTCTTAGAGAATTTGATGTTGCAGTTGTTCCATACTTCATGGGGAGCGACTTGCATCGAAGGATTTCTTCAATGGGTTGCAGACATAGAGGAAATATTTGATTCAATAGCGATCCCAGAGGGAGAAGATGGTGAAAATTGTTGCATCCAGTTTAGAAAACGATGTTGCTTTGTGGTGGTATCAGTTGCGAAAATCTAGGAAGCAACAAGGTAAAAATCCTATCATTTCTTGGCGTTGGATGAAGAGACTTCTTGTGAAAAAATTCTTTCCTTTTGAATATAATATATATTTATTAAGGAATGGTTACAAGATTGTTCAACCCAATATCATGGTGGGTCTAGAAAAGATGGAGGAAGTTCTCGAAAAGGAAGAAACTGTGATGGATGCTATATTAATTGAAGATCCAATCATCTATAAGATGAAGGAAGAGATTCAAGAAAAACAAGATATTGAGCCTATTGAAACTCCTGTTGTTGTTGAAACATATATTTCAAAAGATGAAGAACAACAATTGGATTCCTCTGAAATTAAAGGCATGGATGAATCTGTATTTGGAGAAGAAAATAATTCATACAAGGAGTTTGATTCTCAACTAGCATATTCTAATCTTGTTTATGGAATTAATTATATGATTATTCCATCCAAATATGAGCAAGTCCTAATTCTACAAATTGAAGAGTTTATCTACACATCAAGTTCTATGCCTACTCACGTTCATTTTAACGAGAACTCGAGGTCGAGTTCTTTACAAGTGAAGGAGTCTGATGTAGGACGAAATATGGTCACTTATGGCACTAGGAAAAGAAGGAAGGCGTATCGTTGGGATTTTCTAATTGATTGAAGAAGAATTGGAGTGAAGAAGAATTGGAGCGAAGAAGTGAAAAAGGACGTAGCAGGAATTTGCAGAATTGTCGTCCGAGCTCCGATTAGGGCGCAAAATACCATTTCAGAAAGGGAACGATGCCACGAGTCAAAGTACGATGGATTTTGGCATTCTGGGGTCGTTTGGCCTTTCAAAACTGCATTCAAAGTTCGAAGTTAATTCTCCAAATAAATTCTGTTTTTTTTTTCCGTTTCGGAGTTACGTAGTTAATTCCCCAAATAAATTCATTTTGTTTAGTTTCGGAGTTACGTAGTTAAGTCTCCGAATTAATTCTGTTTTCAGTTTAATTGTAATAACTCCCCTAGCAGTTACAAGGGTTGAGAGTTGTGTATTTAGACAGGTTTGTCTAACGTTTTTCGACACTTCAGATTTTAATCAAATTAATCAAAGAGAGTTTCTCTTAATTTCTGGTGGAATCCAGTTTCCTTGTTACTCAAGGTTTTCGTTTGAAACCTTTATTGCTTGTGCTGCGTCACAATGATCCACCACCAAAAAATAGCCAGTTCCCTTTGTTGACCCATGGCCGTCAAGAAGTCACAAAGAAGAGCTCACTTGATGCACACCAGATGAGGAGAAGGCATGGCTCAAGACAGCCAACTTGTTCCAATCGCTGATGTAGCTAGGAATTAAAAGAGGGAAAGTCCGCCACTTTGCTAAGATCTGGTTATGCTAAATTCATATTTGCTCCACTAAGAAAAGGAAAGGGACAATTAAGCCTTTGTCATTATCGGACAGTTTTGAAGGCCAACTCAAATTAACGATCTTTTTGTCAAATAAATGACAAAACAAGTATGGTTGGTGAACAAGCATTTATCAAATTGCTTAAACACCACTTCACTTGATATGACATTCAAGAGCTCCCAAATCAAAAAGGCTCAAATACTTTATAGCAACAAACTCAAAGTCCCTGGCTTGTACTGAAGCTAGGAAGAGTGCCAACATGGAGAAAAACTAAAGGGAATTATGCTTTCTGAAAGAGAACTCAGATTATGGGAGAAAGCCTCAAAGTGGAGCAATGAAATCCTTGCCAATCAAAGAGATCGACAAATGGTCAAAAGCATGATGGTATGGGAACCACTCCTTGTAAAGCATGCTTCTGGTGCAGTAAGTTCAATAACTTGTGGTACAAAATAAAAGCAAGCATTTAGCTGCACACCAAGTAAAAAGATGATGCAAGGGCACAACAGTAAAACGGCCAAAGCAGACATCACCACCAGGGTTACATATGCTGCGGCTACAAGGAAATAAATAGTGGATTATCCATTTCCCTCCTCAGAGTTGTACATCAAAGGAAGTAAGGATGGACATCTAGAAGGCCATCATATGAGACCCAAGAAAATAGAACGTAAGCAATGAGACACAACTTGCAACACAAAGCGATGCAAGAGCGAAGTGTCGAAAAATGTCAGTGAAGGTTCACAAGAACTAAATCAATTGATGGTCAAGGAGGCTCAATAAAATGTTTATGGCATTCGGGTCTATCTACCTCAGTTCTCAAATGCAAGATGGCTTCCAAACATGCCCATAAAAAACCAACAAGAAATATGGGAATCAATCACTGTGGCAAGGAAGTTATTCAGAAAGGAGTGTCGTGACTCAAACAAGGACGATGACTCCAATCCAAATAAATGATTGGTCATTGTTGAGCCTATTCCTAACAACTAGAATGAGTTATTAAAAATAGCAACTTCAATTCTCGCAAGTGCACGAACCGTTTATAGTATAGCTTATGTAAATACGAGGTCGATCCCATGGAGAATGGTAACGTGGTTACAAGTTAAACTACTTAGAATGAAGGAAAAACAGAAAACAAAGAAACAAACAAACTAACAAATGGCAAGGTCTAGGATAGAATCCTAGCACCACACACGCACTCGAAAATGGGGGGTTTTGTTGTTGAAATGGAAACAAGAGAATGAAATGGAAGTGCTGGAAAGTAACAATGGTAGCAATCAACAAGTTGTGAAACAATGATTGAGAAGTGTTAGAGCCTTGGAATCTACCACTAGTTTTCCTATCCAAGTTATGAATGCATAGAAGAGACTCAAGCTTCATCAACAATAGATTATCGCATACAAGCCTATGGTATCTAGGTGCAGGATGCATGATTCTCCTAAGGCATGTAATTGTGCATGGTATCTACACAACACGTGATCTCTAATATGCAACCTAAGCATGGTATCTACTTAGAATAAAGCATACAAGAGTCATTAAGTTCCTTGAGAATATGATAATCACACAAGTCCTAGAACATGGTATCTGTCCTAGTCAACCTATGATTATTAACCCCTTGAATGATTCTTAGGCCATTCATGTGTTGCTTGTGAAAGGAGAGTAGAATTGGTGAATCTAAACCCCTTCCCAACTTGTGCTAGATGCATAAAATCCTAGTTAGCTACTCTAAGAAAGCATACATCAAGCACATAATAAACTGGAGATTAACAACTTGATAATGAAAGCAAGGAAATCAATTAACTATGAAATCATCCATAACATTGAATATTCATGACTAGGGCTTCATCCTAAGCCCTAACTAAATGGATTAGTTAAACATAACTATGAATACAGAAAATAAGAAATACATAGATAGATTAAAGAGAATAGAAGAACTAGTTGGTGGCAGCAAGGTAGTTCCCAGGACAGCTCCAAGCTCTCCCTCCTTTGCAGCTAGCTCTCTTCTCTCTTTGTGGTGAATCTGAATGTGTGTATGAGAGTAATGGATGAAGTGGATGTATGTGTCTAACTCTTTTTTTTTCCTTGTGAATGAGCTGCAACTATCTATTTATAGACTACCAATTCGTCCTCCCCTAAACTGGTGTAGACAGCCCACCAGAAATCCTGGAACTGTTCCTTGATTTGTGCAAACATGTTTCCCCATAATTAGGCATGCCTTGTTTTGCTCCTTGAGACTTCCAATGCTGAAATGCCTCCCTAATTTGCTCATCATGTCAGGTCTAAAGTCAGGTACAGCTCAGTTGAGGCACAAGGCTCAAAGGAGGTGTGGAACACAAGGCTCATTAGCTGGCAGCTGCATATTAAAATCCTCCTGAGCATGGTTCAGTGTTTGACGGGCTGAGGACTCCATATATGTTCAATTGAGCTGAATTTGGGATATGTTATACTAGACACCAATCTGAACAACTTCTATGAAGGACGTCTCCTCATTTGAGTTGTGTAAGTTGCTGAAATGAGGCTTGCAAGATGACCTACGAAGCTGGACTGACAAGGAGAGTGTGGCCCAAATTGGGTCTGTCTTTAAGTTTATATTCCTCTTGTGCCAATCAGCCCTTAATATGCATGGATTGTGTCAAATGTGATCTCTTGCTGCCTTAACCTACAAAACACACAAACATAGGTAAGTGACTCAAAATAAAGAGAAACTAAACAAAATCACTAAGTAAAGAAGGCATGCAAATGTGTGAAATTATGAACATATCAGTCATGCTCTTAGCATCGAGCTCATTCTCAAAAGTATCGAAGGAGCATCAATAATGATTAATAGGTTTGTCAATCACAAGAGCACATTAATCTCAAATCCTCCAAATCATGCATGGATACAAATGCATGTGTTAATGATCAAATTAAATGTGGCTTCATCAAAATTGTCCATTAGTTTTCTTTTAGCATTGACAATGAAAAAACCATTCCAAATTTTCTCGGGTCATCTACCCATGCAAATTTCAATGAGATCAAATTCCTCTAAAAGCTCTCAAACACAAATTCCCATTTAGTGAGTCATTCACTCATTAATTTTCAAATTTGGAACTACGTTGGTGTGAGAACATATATTTCGGCAGCCAATAAAAAGATGACATGTCGAAAAAGGGATATTCCTTAGGTCAACTAATTACCCTAACTAAATCTTATTTAGAGAATTATTTGTGATTTAAGATAGGAATATCTCTCTAAATCAAGGAGTCAAGTTCCAGCAAATCTCTTTGATTAATTCCTATCATCTTTTCGGGGAAAGAATAATCCTAATTAAATAAGGATTATTCTCCAAACCCTAGCCAAGCAAGGAGCCAATAAATATATGGCTACATGAGACATTTGAGGTAATTCTAAACACTCTTAACCCTAGCTAAACCCCTCTCTCCCACACGACTCCGACCATCACTAGACATCACTCCGGCCACCCAGCTCTCCTCGTTAGAGAAGATGTTTATCCTTTCCGTTACTTTGTCGTATCTTTCTTAAGATACAATTAACTAACTTAGGCATCGGAGGGCCTTTGGCCAACATCCCCCTAGTTGTGGTCTATTTACTCCAATCTTTTTCACAGGGATCGAGGAAGAAGATAGAGAAGGAAATTTGAAGGGCAAAGAATCTCTTGTGAATATTCTCCTGTGAGAATTTTGCTCAAATATTTTGGTGCTTTCATTGAGAGCACAAGTTATACTCAATGTGTGCTCTCGAATCAAAGGAATCTGTTTCCTCCCATATATCACTCAACCAAAGCCTTCCAAACAACCATGGTTGGAAGCAAACGCATGAGAAGCAAGATCGCGGTGGCTACTCAATCCAAGTTGAATCTGAGCCTTCATGATGATGCGACTTAGATGCAGCTGCCACTTTCTGCTACCGAGGCCGAGGCACAACATCCTGCAACCGTGGCTGCCGTCATGGCTCTAGCTGTTGTCGCACCTCCTTCTCTCGGCCCTGAGGCCGAGAGCTCATTCTCGTCGCCCGTCGCCTTTCTTCCTTGCGGCCCCGCGACTCAGAACCACCTTGCAGCTACAAGGGGCAGCAACTGGCTCCAGCGGCCACCTCCATCATGGCTTCACGGCTGGATATGAGGCCCTTCACCATGATAGCGCCATTATACAAGGCGCAACGACTAGTCATGGCCTTTTATGTGCCTCCGCCAATTTTGACTATGTTGTGGAACAACTACAACCGTTCCCTCTTTTACCACCACACACGTTGTTCATGGATCCCTGGCACACCCCCAACGAAACCCTAGCTAGCGTGCAATTGGGCTCCACATAATTCTCTCCTCCAGATCCAAGTAGACCTCAGCCGTAGAGTTGACCAACTGACTCGAAGAATATATAACCAAAACAACTTGGTTGGACAGCTCCTCAGGTAGATCAACTTGGTCTGAGACCTTGACCTTGGATCCCATGGTGAAGAGAGAAGGATGGGCGAATGCACCGGTAGGTAGTTTGAGAGGTTCTAAGAGGTCGAGCATGAGCAAGCAGGCAAGGAGAAGGACAAGAACGTGTTGTCCAGCACGCTAGCATGCCACATGCATCCATGAGCTCCAATTCAAGTAGATCAAATCTTCATTCAGGATAGGTCCCAGGACCAATTTGCACGAGAGGTTGGGCCCAAGATCCAATGTTGATGCCTGTTTGGGCCCTAAGGAAGTACTCATGCAAGGCTGGGCCCACATGGATATTAGCCTCACGATCCCGCTTAAGATGTGCATGAAGAAAGATTATCACCGGCCTCCTCCTGAAGAGACAATTCACGGCGATAGGCCAAATGGAATCCTTCGCAAGCTCAGTCCCACCAAGATGCCGAGCAAGCAAGACAACCGAGGAGATCAACCCTGAGACACAATAAGAAGGTCAATCAGCGACGCCCGCGTCATGGGAGACACCGACGTGAGTCGCAAGCCTTGCGAGTGGAGGACATTGAGAAGCTCATGAATGACCGACTTTAAGACTTAAGGGTTGGAGGAGACTTGGAGGATGCCTGGCGCAATGAGATCAAGCAGGCGGCCCCACCCTGGTGATTCACAACACCATCTTTCACGCCATTCAAAGGGGATTCCGATCTTGAGAGCCATGTAAAACATTTCAAAAGTGTCATGATTCTTTACAGATTTCGAGGATGCGCTGACATGCAAGGTTTTTGCAATGACCTTGCGAGGAGCAGGTCAATCAGTTACTTCAAGGAGTTGGCTTTAGTATTCACAAAGGAGTACACTTCCTACCAGGACGGTTAGGAAACATGCTGACCACATGTTCAACTTGCGCAAGAAGCCTGATGAGTCCCTCCGAGACTACATCAAAAGGTTCAAGGCAGAGTAAGCTAATATCGCGGGGTGAGATGATCGAATCGCATCCTCATCTTTCAAGAAGGGCTTGCCAACCGAGCACAACCTGTACCGTGAGCTGACTATTGCTCCAAGCCAAACACTGGCAAAGGTCTTCGCGACCACGGAATGCTACGCGCTTGGGATGATGATCGAATCATCGTGAAAAAGGCTGCCAAACAAGTCGATCAACCCTCTAAGCAGGCAGGTCAAAGAAATGACAAGTTCAGTAGCAAGAACAACAACAAGGGCAAAGCACAGCCCCAAGGGGTCACCTCGACAGATGAGAGCTACACAAAGTTCACTATCCCGATACCAACAAATATTGCACCTTCCATGGAACACATGGGCATTATACAAACGAGTGCTATGCAACCAAAGAGGGCCATTACACAAAGTTTGTGTCAAAGAAGGCCATCCATCAGATCGAGGACCGCGATGCAGCCAAAGAGCCTCCCTTGAAGGTCATAAGGATTAACACAATCATGGCCAACTCTAAGGAGTCTGGGCTGACCAACAAGGAAAAGGAGAGGAAGATTAAGCAGGAAACAGTTATCTCCCAAGTATTAACCAGCTTCCCAGCAATAGAAGACGATCCCGTGATCGGCTTACCATAATGACTCCCTGTTAATAAGCATCCAAATCACCAAGCCATGATCGAGCGAATTCATGTGGACCAGGGCAGCACGGCCAATATCCTGCAATTTTCTATAGTCCAGCTGATGGGCTTGGATGCCAAGATTAATAAGTCAACAAGGTCGCTGACCCGGCTTCAATGGGGCAACCTCGATCACTGTAGGAATGGTAGCCACATACATTCATGATCATCGACGAGGTCTCCTCCTACAATGACATCTTGGGCAGACCATGGATTGGCAAGATCAACGCCATCACTTTTGCCACGCACTAGAAAATCCGCTACCCAATCTCTAGGGCGATGTAGGGCAGATCGACAGCAATCAAGCGATGGCAAGAAAATGCTCAGCTGAAGGGTTGAAGAAGAGCAAGCAAGCACGGTTCATACCTGGTAAGCTGGACAGAACAAGTAGGGGAGGAAGCAGGATCCCGTACTTGACAATTGAGCATAATAGAAGGGAAAGGGAATAGCAATGAAGTATCCTAAAGGAGATGCAGGACAACTGCAATGAAGTGTCTTAAGGGAGATGTAGGCCAAGCAGGCCATTGACCACAAGCGTCCTAAGGAAGATGTAGGAAAACTACAATGAAGTGTCCTAATGGAGATGCAGAAGAGCACCCTTTAAGTAAGTGGTGGGTAAACATTCAAGCATCCTAAGGGAGATGAATAACCAAGGCTCTAGCAGGTCATTCAAGCAGCTCATAAGACTTAAGATATGTTTTCAATGGATACAAAACACCGATCCTTTAGCACACGAAAATTTTCATAGCAAAGTGACCAACTCGCCAGAGTTCAACAAAAAGAAAATGGTCAACCAGACCAGTTATCACAAAAGAAAAGCAAACTACAAAGCGTGAAAAGATAAATGAAGCCTTCATCTATTGCGAGACTCCAGCAGGTGACTCTAGATCAGGAGCCTCCTTAGTTTCCGCCTAATCGGCTACGCCCTTCACCGCTCCATCCTGTTCGATCACTTGCTCATCAGCAGCAACCATTTGCTCAATAGCTCCAACTACCTGCTCTGCAACCTTGATCGCCACCTCACCAGCTACGCCCTCGGTGGCCACCTCACCAGTTGCACCCTTGGTGGCCACCTTACCAACTGCGCCCTTCTTGGTATTATCTGCATCAACTGCAAGCTCATCAGCCACTTGCTCTTCAACATCCTCTCTATCTACAACATTAATATGCTCATCTTTAGCAGAGGCATCTCAGGGTATAGCAGCTCAACATCTTCATCTTCATCTTCCATAGGATGACAAGGGGCGACTCTACTTTTGCAGTCCAAGTGGCCCAGCTTGTAGGCGTCAACGACCGCTTCAAACTTGGAAATTTTAGCAACTTCAGGATAGGCGTTAAACTTGGCTAGCAGCTTGTCATAACTATAGGTAATGTCGGCATGCTTGTGTTAGAGACGAAAGTAGGGCTTTTTCGCTCTTGGATCACAGAAGTAGAGGAGTCGAGTTCACTATCTTTCAAGCAAGCGAACTCTTCAACAAGGACATGTTCCTTTTCAATTCAGACACCTTTGTCTCATGGTAGGCTTGCTTTTTTTATTTTTATTTTTATTTATTTATAATTATTATTATTTTTTTAGTAACAGTAGTGGTCGTGCAAAGTCGGTTCCCTTAAGCTTTCGATCCAACCCGTATAGCGAGCGTTAGGTCAATGTCTCCCAAACCACTAGGGCTTTAGGGCACTAGGTGTAGAACACCTCGAAGGACTTATTAACTCGAGCTGAAAAGGCTGCGAAACCAACTAGCCACCCTGCCATGCCAAAACTCTCCTGTTTAACTCGAGAATCACTGCTGATTAGGCAGGGCTGGCCCGGTTACAAGGCAAAGCCTCGGGTGAGACAATTATTACTTTATAACACATACTAACCTTATTTTATATAGAACAAAAATTAAAACACACTTAGACAAAAAGTAAGTATTTCAATCTCACTCCCCACAAACCATGTTGGTGTGATGTGCAAATTTCAAAGTATAATTCATGAATTAGTGTCTAAGCAATAATAAATAGAAAAGACTCTACTGTGGGATTAATCTTCACCATGTCCATATGTTCTAACGTTTAAAATAATCTATGGATATTAACTTAAAAACGAAAATTTTAAACAAGACTCAAAAAAGTAAAAATCTAAAATTTACTTTCCCACCCCCAAACTTAAATCACACATTGTCCTCAAGGTGTGGAAAATAAACAGAAGAAACAAGAAAATATCCTAGAAAATGGAGAACGAAAATCAAAGATAAAGAAAATATCCTAAGCAGAAAAATGAGGAAAGAAAAAGAGAAAAACAATAAAAGAAATTAAAATAAAATAGAAAACAGAAAATAAAATAAAAAAAACAAAAAAAACCAAAGAAAAACGAACACACCAGAGACACTTCGGGGATTCGAGGCAGGACCTGGTAAATGGGAATTGGCGAAGGCGCGCTGACCAACTCGTACGAGTCCACACGTGTGTCAAATCCTAGCAACAGCTACGATATAACTTGTGTTGCAGCTGCATCTGTCATGTGAAAAACTAGCTATTCTCGAACACGTTTTGGATCCCCTTCACTAGCCTTCGAGCCCAGAGCCAAACAGCTCTCTTCTATCCATTCCCATCTCCTTTGCAGAAGAAAAATAATATTGTGTTTAGAACCCAAAGCCTCTCTCTGTCCAAAAAAATCAGTAAAACATCTTGTATTGCTCACATTTCAAACCTATCCATCTTCGCTTTCTCCCTTCTTCATTTCTCTCAAAAACTCAAGGGCCTTTGCTCGCTTTTAGCACATTCACCATGAGTTTTCATCTGTGTGAGGACCCCCAATTGTTGCAGAGCCGAGACAAACAAGAGCGAACCACCCTGAGTTGCCAAATACGTGTCATGCAGAGGTAAAAAAAATATGTTCTCCATTGGTAAGGAACCCTCAGTGTGGCCTCGGTGCAAAGGTAAAAGACATGAACAACTTGGACATCTCAAGATCCGATATCCATATGAAGGTAAGATTAATTCCAGAATTTTTTTTGGGTCCTAACCTGGAGAAATGTTGGATAAAATATGTATAGATGTGTGTTTTTTGTCCCTGCGAGTACTCATATTGATGTGCACTGTGTAGGAAAGATGCAGATCCAGGAGAGGGCAGTCAACACACAAGCTCAAAGGACATGGAATCACATGGGAGTGCGAAAGGTGGATCCGTGCTTCTTGTGAGTATAAATTCGAATTCCAGCAAATATTGTGGCGTAGGGCTCTGTGATTAACTGCTCAAAATTATGTGTCTGCACTAGATCTACGCAACTACCCCCAAACTTGCATCTTTGAGTGAGCTCATGTTAATTGCTTTAACTTCCAGCATAGTGTTGATGTGGTGATGTTAATGTAGAATTGCTGCTGGGTGCATGATTCCAGTTGCCTGCTAGGTGCAAGATTCCCGTGTAGGATTTTCTGCTTTTCACGCTTGCTGCTGATTGTTGTGTCCTACATTGAATCAATATGGGTCAGAAGTAGAAATAGGAGAAAAATAAAATCAACTAGGTAAAAAAAAAAAAAATTAAAATGTAGAAGTAAAGAGTGTAGAAAAATTGGGTTGCCTCCTAATAAGCGCTTTATTTTAAGTCTGGAGGTAGACATTGTAGAAGCCTGGTGGACTTCAGAGTCAAAGACTCGTTTGCAGGGTCAAAGGGTGTCTCCACGTAGGGTTTCAGCCTGTGACCATTCACCTTGAATGTGTTTCCTTTAGCCTCATTAGTTATTTCAACTGCCCCATGAGCAAAAACTTGAGTCACCAGGTAGGGTCCAGTCCTAGCACGATTTTAATTTCCCTGGAAATAACTTGAGCCTTGAACTGAATAATAGAACCTTTTGCCCTGGCTGAAATTCCTTCCGTAAAATTTGACTGTCATGAAATGCCTTAGTTCTTTCCTTTAAAAAGTGTTGGCCAAAACAACCCACTTTGTAGGATTTTCTCTCCTGTCCCGTTCCGCTCTCAAAATATGAAACTATTTATCTTCCTCTGGGAGTTAAATCTGCTGCAACAATAACTGGCAGTGTCTCTCAGCTCCTAAATGTGCATATTTCAGGTGTTCTGGTAAAGGCTTCAGCTCCAATTTTGGTGGCTATTGTTGGACGCATTAAGGGGCTGTTTAGGCTCCCCTAAGCTCTTGTAAACATTCCGGAACCTTGGCGGCAGTTTGGGTAGACTGTCCAATGCGTGAATGTACTCAAGAACACCTTCATCTTCAGAATCTATCCCAAGTTCCCCTTGTAAAACATGCAGCAACTGATCTTTATTTGAACTGGCATAAAACCCGTCTCAAACCGTACTGTCTACCACGTCAATGCGCATACATTCTTGCTGTTCAGGAGGACGTTTCACTGCCTCAAACAAATTAAACACCACAGATTGGTCTTGAACCCATAAAGTCAATGTTCCACCTTCCACATCAATTAAAGTCCTAGTTGTTGCCATAAACGGCCTCCCCAAAATAATTGGTGTTTGAAGGTCTTCGTCCATGTCTAAAACCACAATAACTGCTGGTAGATAAAGATTATCAACCTTAATAATTAGATCTTCAATAACACCTCTTGGATAAGTGATTGAACGGTCAACCAGTTGAAGTATCATTGATGTAGGCTTTAAATCTCCTTGTCCCAATCGCTGGAAAACAGAAAGAGGCATCAAATTAATACTTGCACCCAAATCAATTAAAGAACTTTTAAAATGAGAATTTCCAATAGTACAAGAAATATTAAAACTCCCTGGATCTTTTTTCTTAGGTGGCAATTTGTGTAGCAAAACTGCGCTGCACCGTTCCTGTCAAAATGACTTTGTCCAAATCTACAAGCTTCTTTTTGATGTTGCAAACTTCTTTCAAAAATTTGGCATATGATGAAATTTTCTTGATTGCATCCAGCAATGGAATGTTGATTTGAACCTTGGATAATGTCTGCATAAAGTCTTTGAGTTGCTGATCTCTTGCCTTAGGAATTACACGTTCACGATAGGGCAGTGGAGGGTCATAAACACGCTGTAAAACATTTTTTGGGGCAGGTTCATGATCTGCCAGAATATGTTCTTCTGCAATTTTGGGTGTTCTGCTACCTGCAAAATTTTATGCATTATCCTCCACTACCTGCCCGTTTCCTTTTCAATGCTATTTTCACGATTGTCATAGCTTTTTCCACATCGTAAAGTTCGAACAACACTGCAATCTTCACGTCCTCTTGGATTAGGCACTGTTTGACTAGGAAATTTGCCCTGTTCTCTCTCTAAAATCTATGCAGCTAGCTGTCCAAATTGTTGCTCTAAGCTTTTAATTGATGCTTCCACATTTTGGAATCTTTGGTTGCTGCCCTCTATGAATGAATGAGTTGATGCTGCCAATTTAGTAAGCTGATCATCCAAAGTTGGTTTGGATGGAGCAAATGGTCTTTGTGCATGCTGGAATGGTTTTGCATTATTCTGATTGTCACCCCATTTGAAATTAGGATGATCCCTCCATCCTGGGTTGTACTGAGTGGCATATGCATCATTCCTAGGCCGTTGATAGCTATTCATCATATTAACATGTTGCTCAACAAGTTATGGGTAGGATTCTTTATGCGGGCAGCCCAATATATCGTGTGTTGCCATGCTGCAAATAGTGCAAACTGTTGTTGCAGGTGGCTGCTGCCGTGTAGAACTTGCTATAAGTTGTAGAAGAATATCAAACTTTGCATCAATTTTCTTCTCCATTTTTTCCATTTGTGTAGACATGTTGAGAGAACCTACTGATAACTCAAAAATTCCCTTTTTTTGTGAATGTTCTGCTGCCCATTGCTAAGATTCTGTAGCCATCATATCAAACAGTTCAAATGCCTCTCTTGCAGATTTATTTGATAACAATCCTCCAGCTGATGCGTTCACATAACTTTTAGATGTAGGATTAAGCCCATCAAAGAAAATATTCATTTGTGTATCTGCATCAATATTAGCATGTGGACACTTAACGTACATCTCTGTATATCTCTCCCATGCTTCATGAAAACTCTTCATTAGGCTTCTGTGTGAATGTCAAAATCTCCCTCTTGTAATTCAATGTCTTGGATGCTGGATAATATTTGTTCAGGAATTTTGTGTGTAACTGCTGCCAAGTAGTAATGCTATTAGCTGGTAGAGTGAATAACCAATTTTCTGCCTTATCCTTCAAATTGAAAGGGAAAAAACGTAACTTAATAGCTTCAGCAGAAAAACCCTTAATCAAAATGTTTTTGCAACCCACAATAAATTTTGCAATATGTATGTTCGCATCTTCATTAGGCAGCCCACGAAAAGTAGGTAGAATTTCAAGCATATGGTGCCTGATCTCGAACGAATCACCCTCTTCTTGTGCAGGATACACAATGCAATTGGGGACATCATCGGCACGGGCAGCCAACGACTCTCTTAGTGGTCTGCCTTTTCTGGTAGTACTAATGCCATGTTACCCTCGTTCTCAAACTCTGCAAACAAATTCTGCAGAAAAGTTTCCCGCCTGAACAATCCCACACCCAATTTATTTCTCGTTGCCTATCTATGCAGTGTGCGTTCCTGTTTTGGATCAAATTGTGCAATTTGCAACAGAAACGAAACTGTTCAAAATTATTATTTTTTGACGAAAAATAAAACAAAATAAAAATAAAAATAAAAATCATAAATAGTTTAAACAGGAATTAACTAAAATAGTCCCCGGCGCGCGCGCAATTTCTTAATACAATTTTTACCATCCACATAAATAAGGTTAAAATCATATAAAATACTTGCAAGAATACAAGGCTATTGTAGTATAGATGTTCATGCAAGGTCGTTCTCCTCAAGGACTATTTAGTAATTAATGTAAAAACAATCTCTAATTAACTACTTCAAATTGAGGGCTGAGAAGGATGATTTTGAAATTGTCTAAAAACTACGAATGTAGATTAAAAACAAATATGATCAAAGAAAAGAGTTTTATAATCCAATGACCTAGCAATCCTATGAATTTTTACCATCACCTAGCAATCCTATGAATCCTATGAATCCACCATCACCTAGCAATCCTATGAATTTTTACCAATTACTTGGAACCTCCAACATAGAACGTATATCCAACATGCAACCCGTCCGGACGTTCGATCAAATCTGAACATGAAAGACTCATTAAGTTTTGTGAAAACCTTTTGAAAAACCATGCAACCCTTAAGACGTGGTGTTCATCTTAAGTGAAATTACAATTATTAATCACAAGAAGCCAGTGTCAATTTCAGGGAACCTTCCGACCAAAATTGCATCCAATTACTTTTTTAAAGATCCTAATGGTGATCAGGCATTAAGACAATTAGATAGTTTAAAACAATGATTAACAATTCAAAGTATGCATGCAATCAATCATAAGCAATTAAATAAAAATTACATATTCACGCTAGGGTTCAAGGCTTCACCCTAGCAAAAGAGAATTAGTTACGCATATTCATAATTGAAGTCATAGAAAATATCATTAAGAAAGAAAAAAGAATGAAAACACCTGAAAGTTGCAAAACTCCAAAACCCTAGCAATTGCTCTCCACAATGTCATGCTCAAAAGCCAAAAAAAGTTGTCTAAATTTGCTATGAAAAAGAACTTAAATACCTCCTAGAACCTAGCTGCCCAATCCCCACAAGGAAACTAGGAGAATCTGCCCACAATCTACCCAGCCACGTTTTGGCCTCAAATCTCCTCGAAATCCGGCCCAAGATAGCTTTTTAAAAGCTAAAAACATTGTGAACACTTCTCCAGAAGGCCACAAACCCATATGAGGTCATCTTGGGCTCCAAAAACGCAATAAAAGCCCAAAACGTCATTATTCCAGCACTGCGCATTGCTCCTTTATTTTATTGCCAGAAAATGACCGATTGGTAGAAAAATCTGAAATTTTGATATGATCAAGCTAAGTGACTCACGAACGTCCTTCAACTGGAATTACTCCATTCATCCATTTGATTATATTTTGGTCTAGAGGAAATCAAAAGTCCTATATTGGAAATATAATTCAAAGTATCAAAATTCTTCCAAAATATTAACCAAATTATACTAAGAATATGGTTAAATATATAATATAAAATATACCCATCACTCGGCCGAAAGCATGCTAGTCAACTCAGCATTCTTCTTCTCAACCTCTTTGAGATGAGAAGAAGAAAGAGCAACAGCAAATGAGTTGTGGATAGCCTCAACATAAAAAATAACTCCTTTTTGAAGCAAGGCGACAATTGTTTCCTTCTACTTCTCCGGAGAAAGGCTTGAAAATGTGCTAAGATCGCTAGCCTGATGTAGGTTGTCAACCAATTTGGTGCAAGAAAACGAGCTCGATAAAAAATTCGTCTTGAGTAGATCAGACACGGAAGCATCCCCAATAGAGTTGGGTTTATCGACCTTCGAACCAGCAATTTTCGCATCAAAAGGACCCTTCGCCTGAGTAGATGACTCCCTAGCCTCCTTGACCACCGCCATCCTTGCCTCGAAGGGAGAGAATAATGATAGACCAGCTCCGTGCTTGACTTCTCGCAATTTGGCAGATGATGCACGCTTGTCAGGTAGAGGAGCAGCTTTCCAATTCGATCCTCATCCCTCGACTGTTGTAGAAAACTCGAACTTCAGCGAAGCGGCTTTGCAGGGCAGATAATAGGTTTTGAGCTTTCGATCGAGTAGTTTAGCAAAATGTCTTAAACATTCTACATACCACAAATCTTCTTATTGTCCGCGTCGACGAGGTGCTTAACCCTAATAGACGACAAAGAAGCAACTCTCACTTGAGTCTTCTAAGCAAACGAGACCTCTTTCGAAGAAGAGTTGATCACAGTAGAAGGAAGTATTGGTTTCTTCTTTGCGGAGACACATCTCTTTCTTGCGAGGTCGCAACTTCATCTTTAGAGGGCATGGGTAGGTTGATCATCCAAGTTAGGACCATACTGCTTCCACCTTTCGACATCCTTGGTAGGGGGGCAGGCTGGCAGCCTTCTTCCGATTCTCACTCAACAACCAACGTGATTCACAAAACCTCACAGAGATGTTCAAGGCTCAATGAACCTTAGCCATATCCGGCCCGAGATCCAGCTTTTTGCTAATGTCCTTCTCTACACAGAACAGTCAGTCACACATCAGAGAATTCAAATATAATTTAAGCAGATAAAAAGAGTATGACATACCGTTGCAATAGGTGATGGGGACGAGGGGACCGTCACCTACGTCGCCTTCCCACCTTCCGTTGACCTCAAGCACATCAGGATTCCACATGTCATCTCCTTAGTTGAGACTGTCATACAACTTGGCATTACTCACACAAAGTTTGGCGTACTCCTGGAGCGTCTCACCTCGAAGAAGTAAAAGAATTCCCACACAGACAAGCCCAGCTTGAAGACGCAATTCAGGTTGTCAAAGCACATAATCTCTTGGTGGACGTTCAGAGTGCATTGGCTTGGGGCACACTCCATGACACAAAACACCTTCCTAAAAAACTTCGATAGTGGAAACATGAAGCCCAAGGAGAAATAGAAGGGAAGAAAGGTGATAATCCTCGCATTCGGATCATTCGGATCCACCCAAGGAACGTCATTAGATGAAGGTTCCGCTAGCCTCACATGCATGTCACTGGGTATGGCAGAAGCATATGTGGCGCTTCACTTCTAGGAGCCTCGATTGTGACACGATGCAAGTTTGCTACGAACCTTTTCTTGTACAACACACCCCACAGGTACAATTAAAAAGCCCTAGTTCGCGGTCAAGAAAAAAGAAACTAACGCAGCAACGGCCGCGACGATGGCATCCTTGTGACCTAGGTGCAATCGGCTCAACCACTCTTGCGGTTCACCACAACATGGGCTAGTTGGCCCATGCTAAGGAGAAAATAAGAAGAAGCAGTGAGCGCAGCCGCCAGCTGACGAATGTTGTCGCTTCTGCCAAAACGTGCTTAGTGTTGCTGCGATGTCTCAATGACAACCAGCT